>VDFB02061102.1:0-36325 GCA_007258455.2 Sequoia sempervirens
GAATGCCTTGCAGGCCGACATCCTTGCATCCTGAACATTCTGTCCTTTTATATCTATATCAGTCAACACCAATTGTGCTGACTTAGGAGGTGAAGGGGTGCCAACTTGCATGTCTTGATTGGTGACAATTATTTCATCCACCGAAGTGTCTTGTGGTTCCTCAATTCTTTGCCTCTTAGGGCTTGGCTCTGGTGGTGGCTCCATAGGGTCATCTCGAGGTGGTGAATCAAGATCCACAATCTTTATTCCTCCAGGCTTTCTAATTCCTTGGCCAGATTGTGATGAGGCTTTCATTATTTGTTTACCTTTTCTGTCTCCAACCTCTTCATCATTGCTATTATCTCTTTTTCTTCTGTATAAGGGCCTATCAATTGGTGGCTGAAAAATTGGCCTTTCTTCCACAGGCCTCACCTCCAATCCCTAGATTTTCAAATCTACCTCCAAGTTTATCTTCTTGGTTCTCAGGGTGCTCATGATTTCTCTGAAATTACTCATCAGGAAATCAATTCTTTTGTAAAATGGAGTGAACTCCATTAATGGATCATACTTCAGATCCAACTTATGCACTAGGGCCAACAATTTCTCATAGGCAATCCATTTTTCTTTATTCAATTCTTGCCTACCCAAATCAAATTCATTCCTAATCAAATCTTCAGGAAAGTTGAAAACATGGGAAATTTTGCCACCCTTGATTCTTTGTCTAAACAGAGCAAAGAATCCCTCAGGATCATGCTGCCTTATGGATCCATTCTTCAAATGGTAATTAATAAAAAATTGATCAAAATGAACCCATCCACCCTTGGAAAATACAAAATATGAGACAACAGTATAATGGGGAACAAAAGTCCTTTTCCTCTTCACCGTGGGGTTATCTTCATGGTGCATCCCGGGCGCCCACAAAACCTCTTTACCAAATCCCATTCTTGATGGTGCATGGAAGAATATGGGGGGTTCGCCCGGAAACCATAAACCCTTAAGATAGTGCTTACAGGGTATGGAATGATGTCACCCCAATTATGACATACTTTTAACTCAGGCCTTCTTGCTTTGGGCCAGAGGAAATCATGCAAATCCTCAAGAATTCTTAGCATATTTACCATTAGTCTAGCCCTGAGCCTAGAAGCAAAGCAGTTGTCAAACTACACATAGCTAGCATCCCTCTTGTTGTAAGACATATCTGCACTCCAGGCCTGTATTGGTAGCCTTTCTCCATTTACCTCTTGCCTCAATTCCATCTTCTCTGAGAAGAAGCCGACATTCTCATACAAGAACATATGCATTAACAAAGAGTACCAAAAGAAAGGAACACTAGTGTCCCCCACAAATAAGTTCAAAAAACCCTCATGCATTCTTTCAGCAAGGAAAGAAGCATAATCCTCTCTGAGAGAATTGGGATGCTGAATCTAAGCCCCCATAAACATATAGGCAATGGGCATCACAGTATTAGGACTGAAACCTAAAATTTGGCAAAGTGAGTAGAAGGTTGCCAAGAAATGATCAACAAAACAATTTAACGGGTTCGATCGATTGGTGATGAATGGAGTGGAACTACCATACGACTAGATGAGGAGGAAGCAATTTTGATCTGAAAAAGGGTTGAATCTTGGCATACTCTTGTTTCATCTCCTCCAAGTCAATCTGGACCAACAATGAGCCATTTTCACTCAAATCAAAAACCCTCAGAATTATATTTTCATTTACATTCAGTAAAACCTCACCATCATTATCCCTTATAACCCTTGTGACAGGATCATATCTCGCAGCCACTGCCAGGAGGAGGTCAACATCAAGGAACACATTCGGTACTACAAGCTTTCCCATATCATACCTCCAACCATTTGAAAAATGATGAGGTGCATTTTGCTGGCCATACCATCTTCTAAACAGTTCTAAACCCGTCATTGGTACCCTAGCATCTGCAATGTTGTAGGTTCTATATCGCAACCCTTCACCTAAGGTTGTCCCTCTCATCAAAACCAAACCCCTATTCTTGTCATTTTTTGACTGGGGAAATTGGTCAAGGAAATCATCATACAGATTCCTCTACATGTAGTCAATATGGCCAGAATGTTGTTTTGTTGGTGCCATTTTAAACAACTAGGGCTTCTCGGAAAATCAAATTGTGAACAGACTAGTGCTACTCAAATCAAAAACACAGTAGAATTTTCAATTTCCCACAATTCAAGAGAAATAGTAACCCTAGAATCTTAATTCAGAAAAACCCTGATCAACACAGCAAAGCTTTTCGTAAGAAACACATTCGGACAGAACAGTGATGAAGAAAATAACTCACGGAAATTCGCGTTCTGCACAAAATCAAACTCTTTCCGAAATTACTTTTGAAAGCTCTATCTCTGGCTCTGGACTGCTTTGAAGATGTTTGAATGCCTTAGTGGTGAAAGTAGTCTGCAATTAAACACTTGAACTTTATGAACATTGCCAATAGACGTCTCATCCACCATTAAATCCTACTTGAATACAGCGCCAACACCTTCAATTGTATTTGACGCAGATTTAAATCTCTGTTGTCGATCTCTTGTTTTAGTCAGATCATCAAATGGTCCTCCTTAAAAATGCTGACAATGCCTTCCACATCATCCCCAGGGCCCACCATTATATGCAGTGCCAGGAAGATACACGTGGTGCTCACCCGCGATATCGCGATTGCTCGAGTTGGGATTGCGCAATAGCAGGCAACTGTTGATCTCTTCATCGGTGACCACGATCAAGTAAAACAAGGGACAATCTTAAGGCCTATTCGCTGAGCAGCTTTTTCATCAAGATTAACATCGCTGTTGATTATAAACACGTGCACCACTCAGGTGATTTAGTAACCCACTTGATAACACACTAAAGTCCTATGCATTTATTAAATCATTTTATTTACTTTTCGGACATTAGCAACCTGGGACATGTGGCGATAGCCCACGATATCGCAATGGCTCAAGTTGGGATCACGATATGGCGAGGAGCGGTCAGGATGTATCTGCAAGGAGATCAACAGCCATCAAATAACCCCTGCAAAACATTAAACATTACTTAGGAGGAAAAACCTGAGGAAGGGGATGCGGCTTAGGGCAACGACGGTTCGATGACATAAGGTTGTTTTAAAAACATAAGGCACAAACCTTACTCAGAATTTGGTAAATAAAAGGAGGCCAACAATTAAATATTTATCATATTAAAAGGGGCTATGCCTTAGACGAGTTAATGAGACATAGGTTGTTTTCTTTTTTAAAAACCTTCTCCAAAAAGTAACGATAGAACAGACCCATACCAAAGACAGAAAACCAAGGGTTTATGAAAGTAAAGTAATAAATCCAGCCCTAGGCACCACTCAGATAAACAAGACTAGCCAATAATAAAATAAATCCTAGATGTAAATTTGAGGCTCCATCACAATTCACTGCCTTGTCTATGCTATTGCTTACTATTATGCTTTGGTAGATTTTTTCCAAGCATCCATAGCTTGTTCGAAAGCACCTATTTGAGGTTTTTACTTTTTAGCCATAGCATGAAGGCATTGAACTGTTTGATAAATCTTTAGTAGACATGTATGAAAAATGTGGTGGGAATATAGAAAGGGATGAACTATTTGAAAAAATGCTTCAAAAAATGTGGTCTCATAGTGATGGAATGCCATAGCGAATGTCATGACAAGCAAATTTCTATGGATTGTCATGGCATTCCATCACCATGAGACCACATTTCTTTGAGGCATTTTTTGAAGCGGTTCAGCACTTGTCTATGCTATTGCTTACTATTATGCTTTGATAGATTTTTCCAAGCGTCTATAGCTTGTTTAAAGCACATTTTAGACTTTTAGCCATAGTAGCAAGGCAATGAAGCGTTTGATAAAATGCTTTGAGAATGAACATGTATGAAAAATCACATTAGCATAGACAAAGTGATGAAGCTGCTTAGAAAAAAATGTCTCGAAAATGTAGTCTCATGGTGATGGAATGCCATGATGAATGCCATAATGAAAATTGCTATGGATTGTCATGGCATTCCATCGTTAGGCTGCTTTACAGAGATTTTCAAACAGTTCAACGCCTTGTCTATCATTATTACTACTATTATCTTTGGTAGATTTTTTCCAAGCATCCATAGCTTGTTAGCCTATTTGAGGTTTTACTTTTTAGCCATGGCGGTATGAAAATGTGGTAGCATAGAAAGGTAGTGAATTATTTGAAAAAGTAAGCTTAAAAAATGTGGTCTCATGGTGATGGAATGCCATAACAAATGCATGACGAAGCAAATTGCTATGGATTGTCCTTGGCATTCCATCTCATGAGACTACATTTCTTTCGAGCATTTTTAGTAATTCCACTTGCCTTTATGCTATTATACTATTATCAACTTTGATAGATTTTTTCCAAGCATCCATAGCAAAAAGCGTTTGAAAAGCACCTATTTTTAGGCTTTTAGCCAAAAGCTGACAAAGCTGATGTGACGATAAAATGCTTTGGTAGACATGTATGAAAATGTGGTAGCATAGACAACTGTCACCATCTTATATTTATGTAGTTGTAGTATGTTTTGTGCAATGTAATCATTGATATGAATATAACCAACAAAAATCTATTTTCTATAATTCATGGATTGAACTATGTATTTTATATGCTCTCAATGTCTATATGTTATGGAAATGCCATTAAATTTTTTTTAAAAAGTAGTATGCTATGTGTGATACTATCAACAATGTAATTATATCTTGATTACTCTTTCTTTTTACATAATCTAACATATTTCAAACTTTTCATAGGCTTCCTGGCACATCGAAGGCAACAAAGGCAAGACTAGAAAAGCACGGGCAACACAAACTTAGCTCTGGTGGTTATCTGAAATTAGCTGCACGAATTGTAAGTATCAATAAATGAAATATTGCATCCAAATTATAATATTTTGAAAACAATTTTGGTTTTATCACACCATAGAAACAAAATTCATGATCTTCTACAAAAATTTAGGGCTCTGAATTCAACAGAGTTCCCACAAAAGAGGACCTGAAGATTGCCTTCCAGCAAGGCTATGGGTAGGTAATTTGAAACGCCTAGAAGTCTTGGTGAGCCAAACACAATCTTCCATTGCATCCCGACATAGCAGGTAAATAAACTCAATAAAGTTTATTAAAAAATTGAATACTTGTGCAATCTATTCAATATTAATTTCCACCATAAAGTAATTACATGCCTATTTGTTTTAAACACTCAAGCAATGATAATATATATTGCACATGACATTGGAATGCAGCCTGGTGAGGGTGGAGCAAAACGTGCAAATGAAGGTCATGGTGTGCATCCCGGTACTTTAGAGCATGTAGAGCGTGATCAACATGTTGATTATGATCAAGCTAGAGAAGATCAGGAATATGATGTGGCCCCATCAGGTAAAGAAGACCACTCTAAAGTTCTTTTAAACATATTTAATTGTAATTGGTGTATTAATTAATGTAACCTTTCGTGTTTCAACTTTAGAGCATGTAGACCATGATCAACGTGTTCAACATGATCAAGCTAGAGAAGATCAGGAACATGATGTGGCCTCATCTGGTAAAGAGGACCACCCTCATGTTCTCTTAAACATAGTTAATTTCAATTGGTGTATTAATTAATGTAACCTTTCATGTTTCAACTGCAGATCAGGATTTAAAGCGTGTTCAACATGTTGAGCATGAGTCTATAACAAAAGTTCAGGAACATGATGTGGACCCATCAGGTAAAGAGAACCACTATAATGTTCTTTCAATTAATCAAATACTTGTAACAATAATAATAAAACATATCAGTTTAACATTTCTTTCTTATTGCAGCAGATCCCCCCTTGAAGCGGCGTCCACATCATGAGCAGATGACTACGCGTACATTAAGATCACAAGCAGAGGGAAGAACAACTAAAGGGGGGACAGATATTGATTTAGAAAATGATACTCCACTTCAGCTTTATGTAGCTTTGAAAAAGAAAAAGAAAAAAAGTGATTGTAATCATATCATGACAACCATATTTTTGATAATATGTAAAAACTGAAAGAATGATTATTATATGTTAAAGAATGAATGTGAATATGTTAATTAATGAATGTTATATGTTATTAATGGATGAATCAATGATTAATGTTATATGATTGGGTATGGGGAATTGAGAGTGATGTGGGGGGTGGGAGGGCCAAATGAGCTTCCACCGTCACGTGGTTGGCCTTGTTAAGTAGAGAATATTAGACTATACTCAAAACAAAGAGAAACTCAATAAGGTAATTCACTTTTCAATATAAGAAATGCATCGTTTGAAGCATCAAACCAATATGCAGTCTATATGTATGATCAGTTGTCAGTCTCTGCAATGGTACATTTCCACAAATATATAATATTTTTTTTAAAAAAAAAATTTGCTTCTTCGTCACAATTTTGACGATAAAAACCGATGAATGAATAGAAAGCCTCGACGAAGTTGCTATAGCTACGACGACGATTTCGTCGTAACTCCCCACCCATTTCATCGCCCTTCTGACGCTATTTCGGCGTTGCCACCACACTACTCCCTGTCAATTTCGTCGAACTTTCGATGAAATTTCAGTGTTCTTCCGACGCTACTACTTGCCCATTTTGTCACACATTTGATGAACTTTTGGTGTTCTTTCGATGCTACTACTATAGTATTTCGTCGATATTTCAACGAACTTTCCATGTTGTTTCCATGCTAATGCTTGCCCATTTCGTCGAACCGACGACGAACTTCTGGTGTAATTTTTCGGTGGATAAACAAAGTTTTTTTCGATATTCTGACAAAATCCTGAGGTATTTCATGATGTTGCCGATCGATGATTCTTCACCATTATTTTGACATTTAATTTGTCATTGGCCTTGTGACAAAAAAACAGTGACGGAAAATTTTTTGCCATTGCGTCGCTCTTCCGACAGAGATTTGTCAAACGACCGACGAATGACCATAAAAAAATGGTGTCAAATCCAGTAGTGAATGCAAAGATTCACAAGGGTTTGAAGACACATTACATGCATGAGGATATTTTCCAAGGTCTTGGGAAAATTCATGCCCACATTGAGTAATATTTGAGGTTTTCCTGGAAGCCTTCATCCTGACATCTTGCCAAGTATACTCTATGTCGTTAGGTTTTTTAGTTTTGTTTGAAGTGTTGAGGAAGAGCTTTCTTGTCTCCTCATGAAGTTTTTATCCTTGTCATAAGCCCAAACTAGGAAGTGAAAGATATTATTGGGAAAACAACCACTTTCATAGGTGATACTTTCATATCATAATGCAAATCTTTTGAGAAGATCACAGGACATGATATGTTTAAGACATGACAGTAGTCTCATTGTTGAAGTGTCAATGGTTTTTACTAGTTATGAGGAGTTTTTTTGGTTATGAATGGCAATATGTATGTCTTTTTAAGGAAAATAATGATGAATAAATGCAAATATGTATGTTTTACTATCTTGATATCACCAATGTCAACCACCATTAAAATTCAGCCATGACCTATGGGTGAGAACTGCTTTTTTAGCCAATAGGTTTTCTTCCTTAGCCATTTACAAACTAGTAGGGGTTTTTTCCTCTAGTTACTAACAATATGAAAGGGTTTATCCTCAAATATATTCATTTGAAAAAATTTCTCAAGACAAATATCATTAGGGTTTGATGTGGGTGTTCAAAATTAACCTATCGTTGCATGTTTTCTTTATCTAAATTATCATGACTATAGCTTCTCTTTCTTTTTATCCATCCTTTTCTACCTAAATAAAAAAGTGTTTTAGATCTCCCTTATCACCCATTTTCTTTTGGCTATAATTATCTCATGAATCCTTCACGATTGATCTTTCATGATTATCATTCATATCCGAAGATGGTAGTTTAAAATTTTTCAAGATAATTATGCTCTGTCCTTTCATGTCATAAATATTGATAACCATGACTATCCTATTTCAATGAGGTCAATCTCAATGCAATTACTTGATATCCACTTATGCTAGCTTCAACTATGACTAAGGCCATATTTACTATCATGTATGAGCTAACTATCCTCATAAAATTTTGTCACTATCCATTGGTTATAGTAACTATCCCTACTTCTTGATTTTCCCTTAGCTTCATGGTACTTGTCCTATTTATTATGGCCATAGAGAGTATCTTTTATATATTTATTTCCATTATATCCATTAACAATGACTATCATCTTTTATGTCTGATAACCATCTTTTATTATCTACAATTTTCTTTTTTTATAAATGTTTATACACAAATCATTTCCCTTTGTTAATAGGTCTACCATTATTGAATGCTCAAGGAGACCTTCATGGTGAAAGTCTTTTCCATTTGTAACATGACTGTATTTAATAGAGCACTATCCTCTTTAAATTCTACTTTCATGTCTTCATGAACCTCTCATAATCCAAGGTATAGCTAAGATTTTTCCATGTAGCTTGCACTTGACACTATCATGGTGATGAATCATATGCAAAATTTTGTCCTCATTCATCACTACTCATTCTAAGTATTCATTGTCTTTTGACATAAAAAAAACTTATCATTTATATATGATCATTTCCCTTGCATAGTCCTTTTAAGTAACATTCATAAGGTTTGGAAAATCTTGATCACTCTCTAGAATAGCCCATTAAACATGGGTTGTGCTTCAATGCACTACATAATTGATATAAAACCACTCTACAGATCAACCAAAGTTATAGGCTCTTTATTGTAGCAAGAGGTAATTTCTCTTGGATCATGCTATCATTACATTGTAACCTATCAAACTTGAGTCAACCTAAATGCACCCATTGAAGATTGACACCTAATTGTGATGACAGTGATTAATTTGTACATGAATTGTGCTCATATGAGTGCCTCCATTTCTATCACAACATAGCCACATTAAACTTGGGTCACACATGAATTCATCATATATTTTTTATAGCACAACTATGCCACATTACCAGTAGAGTTATGGATTACATAATTACAGTCACAAGAATTTTTTACTCGATTGTGCTCTTATGGTGATTTTATTACCATTATTATAGCATAAACCTTTGGACTTACATTGTTGAAATCCTTGCATTGCTTATTTTCTCTTTGGATGGATGGCAATTCAATGGCATGGATTTGTATGCATGTCATGCTCATATAGGTTCCTTCATCACCATTACACAATAGTACATTGGAATTTCCTTTCTTGAACCTTTCCTTCATTTTTTATTGTTAGGGTTTCTTAGTGATTATTACATTTCCACATGGAATATTGTTAAAAGAAACCAAGCAAAAAATCATTTTATTTTTAGTTAACTCCTACTAACATACTTTTGGAATAAATGTTTGAATGCATGACTTCAATTGTGAAGAATTTTGTTTTCTACTTATAATACATTCATTGAGAGCTATAGTAGAATGCTTCTTATTCTAAAAACCATGTTGTAAACTTGCTTTAAGCTACATTTAGGAGGCTTCATGGATTTTTTGTGATTTATACAACTTTTTTTTTTTATATAGTAAATGACATTATATTCTTTCTAAAACTAAAATGATTGATTAATTATGATTTTATGATGATTAAATTTTTTTATTTAGAAGGGGTTAATATTGTGTCTTATGTAATAAAACTCTTGAAGATCCTGATCACTTATTTTTGCAATGCTCTTTTTCCCAATCTTGTTGGTTATTTGTCTTGCAAAAAATGAGTTTTTATGCTCCATTTCCAAATTCAGAATGGGACCTTTTTTCTTCTTGGCTTGTGTTATACAATTCTTCATTTTTTGCATGCATTTGGTAGGCCATCCCAACACTAGTGTTATGGGCTATTTGGTGGGAGAGAAATAAGAATTTTTTTAGAAAAAAACTGCTTCTAATCAAACAGTCCATGCAATTAATGAAAAAACAATCATAGAAGTAGTAAATGTCTGGGTTCAAGATCACAAGAATGTTGGATCTTTATTTTCATCATGGGATAGTAACATTCTAAAAATTTGGTGGGGTATAAGGTTTCCTTTTAAAGGAAGTTTGAAGTAGCCTTATAATGAAAAAGTGGATAGGATTACAATTAAGTGGTTCCCGCCAATGGAAGGTTTCTATAAACTAAACTTTGATAGAGCATCTAGAGGAAATCTAGGTACTTTAGGGGTAGGTGTTTGTATCAAGGATGCAATAGGAATTGTGAAGTCAACTAGATCAATAATTTTACCACTAGGAACAAATAACATGGAAGAGTCAATGGCTATCCTCCATGGTCTGCAACTTACAAGACAACTCCAAATCAATGCAATACATATAGAAGGTGACTCTCTGATAGTTGTAAATGTGTGCAAAGAAAGATAATGTTTTAGTTGGTATATGAAATATATTTTGCAGAATGTATGGAAGCTCTTAGATGAATTTGATGCTTATCTAATTTCACATATGTATCAGGAGGGTAATATGCTTGCAAATCGTTTAGCCAATATGGGTTGTGATAAGGAGGAAGTATTTTTCATGGAGAATGATAATAATATAAAATCCTTCCTAGATTTAAGCAAAATAATAAATAGAGAATGTATTTTTTTAATTTCATTTAAAAAATTAGACAAAGGGGTTATGAATCAAAGAAAGGGGTCAGGTGATCTTGCATAATTCAAATTGGGGTAGCCACATGTCTACTTACTTAATGAGTAATTATTAGAAGCATAAATTTAATATCTCAAATAACATTAGGATGAGATCATTTCTCTCAAAATTGTTAGGGAACAAGTTTAAATGATGGAATAAGTGGCATGTTGATGGGATATTTGGCATAGTTCTCCATTTGGGTTTCACAAAATAAGGACAAGGCTAAATTTAGAATAGTGATAGTATGGTTTTATCAATGTAACCATCTCAAAATAGCTTTATCCACACATGGGGGAACTGGAGGCTCATACCTATTCTAATTTTGATCCCTACACACTACCTCCAGTGATGATTTCCATATCTAACATTTATTTGTTTGTTTGTATGTTTAAAGTACTAAACAAGCTTAGTCATTATTACCTTGCATACTTAAGCTCAAGAGGTGGCAAGTTGTGATTCACAGTGTTTAAAGATCTAATGTGAATTGAAAGACCCTCTGAGATTTATAGTTATGAAGAAAATTTGAAGCATGTTAGCATTTAATTTTGTCATTTCCAGTACTAGCATTTGGGAAATGTGATTATGGGGAGATTTATTTAGTCAATGCTCTTCAAAAATTGAGAAAAGTAAACAATTATGTTCAAGTGAAGGTGTCTTTTGGTTCTTTGTCGCATCAAGAGCCAAGGATTCTTTGTTTTTTATAGGTTCTACAAAGCTAATGGAGTGTCGAGCTAGGAATTACAGAATCCGAGTGGTTGTATAAGTGTGGGAATTGTAATTTTCAAGTTGCATCAAAAGGGATCAATTGCAGCATGTCTTTAAGGAAAATTATTCTTTTGTTCTAGGTTGCATCAAGACAATTATTGGGGAAGATATTTTGCATATGGAGTCTCAAATAATCATTATTCTATAAAATATCTTGTCCATTTCCCTTTCCAATACCCTTGATATGGTGCAATTGCAGCATGTCTTTAAGGTAAATTATTCTTTTGTTCCAGGTTGCATCAAGACAATTATTGGGGAAGAGATTCTGCATACGGAGTCTCAAATAATCATTATTCTAGAAAATATCTTGTCCATTTTCCTTTCCAATACTCTTGATATCGTACAAAATTTTAACAATCTACAAACAATTGCAAGTAAGGTGGTTGTTGGGGTTTATCTAGAAGACAATGCTTTGTTAAAATGTGTCCCGTAGTATGATTTTACTAAGGGGGAGGGCTTCGTTGGAGGACTATTTCCCAGGAATTTTATTCCCCACAAGAAAAGGTATACTAAAGCATACCAAGGAATGATATTGGCCATTTTACATGACTCTTCCTCTTATCTATATCAAGCACTCAGTAGATATCATTTCGAGTTTAGTAGGGAAGAAGTGGACCAATTCAAAAAGAAGTTACATGCCATCTATTTTTTGAAAACTCATGAATGCATACAAGGACTGCAAGTGTCTGCTATTTCACTAGTTCGTAGGGGTAACATAGCTTCTCATCAAGTCCCTGACATCAATATCATAGTTCAATCATAGGTTGTTGCAGAAAATAAAGTGCAGGTGTTTTCACAAGGAGAGAAAGATGAAAATTCTATCTATTGTCCTAGTAGAGGAGGTTAAAAAATATGTCTCTTTTTAGTGAACTTTATGTAAAAAGGGGCTGTGTGTAGGGATGGTATGATGAAATATGAGAATTTATGGGGTTATGAGTAGTAAAATTTTTGTATAAGGTGAATATGTATAGGTTTGCATATGTACCTTGGAGTAGTTGTTATTGCACATGGCGTATAGGTAGTAGATGAATGCTTATAGTTGCTACATTCATTTTGGAAATTTTTAATCTCTTGGAACTCATGGAAATTTTGTAACTACTTATTAATATTAATATGTTATACAAGCTCACTACCTTTTTCCTAAAAAAAAATGTTGCATTTTTATGTGTTGGAAGAATAGATTGCAATGCAACATTCGAGTATGGACAATTCAAGAAAACAAGGATTCCTATCAATGACATAACCAGGTTGGAGATTACCTTGAGTCAGTGTGAAACACTTCCAAGTGTTTTCATTGGGAAGTAGAACTTGGGTGTAGAAATACAAATGTTGGTGGACAAAGAAAACCATAAAGCTACTGGTCCAATTTCAGATCCAATTTGAGGCCGTGAATATTGGACAGAGGAAGTTCCTATTTTCTAAAGATAAAATCATAAATCTGCTAGTCTAATTTCACATCTAATTTGAGGTCTTGAATATTGGAAAGAGGAAGTTTCTACATTCTAAATATAAAATCATAAATCTGTTGGTCCAATTGGAGATCTAATTTGAGATCCTGAAACTCCAATAGAAAAAATTCCTACATACTAAAGATAAAATCATAAATCTGCTTGGTCCAATTTGAGGTCCAATTGTAAGGATTTGTCTTTTTAATTATACTTTCTGACATTTGGTGATAGAAATTGTTACTTTAGAATTATGGTATTGCCTTTCTTCTAATGTTTCCAACCCTCATTTTAGGGAAGATCTCCAAAGATGGTCCCTTCAAATGGAGACTACACTTTTCCACTATAGGTTCCATCTAGAAACACCAGAAGCTCAGGTATTTTCATACTCATAGCATATTTTGTGTTGATATGGATATGTTATAACTTGTAGCTAAATTTTGTAGCAGAACAAACAAGCTAAATATTTGCTCATATACCATTGTTTCTAATTCAAAATTGCTATACCTTATTCTAGTAGCAAATCATAGGGGGAGTCTATACATAAGACACCATTGTTTCAAATTCAAAATTTTTGATTCTTTCACAATTGTTTGCTTCATTTATTTGATCTAAGACAACCTGTTGTATAGAAGATGCTCTCAAAATCACAGTAAAATTCTTTATTCTAGGAAGACTGTTCAGAATCTTCCTATCATAACAATGAAAAAAAGCATTAGTCATTAACCTGAACTTTGCAAGAGTTTCATCAAATTCTACTTTTCCCTCTCTTTTCCATTCTAAATTTTATTCCCAATTTCATCCATGTAGAACTTCCTTAGCCTATAGATCCTGTTGTTAGCCATAACTTTACTAGGTGTTGAGGATAGCTTTGAGTTTTTACCCAAGCAACAATTGACAAAATTCAGCCTTACCAGATACAATGTGTTGAAAATCTCTTTGAAGTTATTCTAGAAAAGAGTTCCTAAGAGTATAATGCACAATTTTGAATTGTTTTTTTTTCATGAATTCCATATCTTTGATCAGCTATTTCAAGCTTAATGACCTTCATCAAGAATGATCAAACTTGGACTCTCTAAAAGTAGTTTTCCAATATGATTAGCCTCTTCAGGAAGGCTCACATTTGTCTCACAAGTTAGGTATACAAAAATATTGTAGCCAATAACAAGCACACTTTTTCTTCTATGCCACCCACTTGTGAGACAAATGTGAGTCTTCATGAAGAGGCTAAGAAAATTGGAAAACTACTTTTAGAGAGCACAGGTCTACTTGTTCTTGATGAAGGTCATCAAGCTCGAAATAGCCAATCAAAGATATGGAATTCATGCAAAAAGGTTAATTCAAAACAACACATTATATTCACAATAACTCTTTTCCAAAATAACTTCAAAGAGCTTTTCAACACATTGTATCTAGTAAGGCTGAATTTTGTCAATTGCTACTTGGGTAAAAACTCAAAGCTATCCTTGACACGTGGTAAAGTTATGGCTAACAATAGGATCTACAGGTTGAGGAATGTATTCATGGATGAAATTGGGAATAAAATTCAAAATGGAAAAGAGAGTGGAAAAGTAGAATTTGATGAAAATCTTACAAAGTTCAAGTTAATGATTGATGCTTTTGTTCATTATTATGATGGGAATATTTTGAATAGTCTTCCCAGAATATTAAAGGATTTTACAATGATTTTTGAGAGAATATTACAATAGGTTGTCTTAGATCAAATAAATGAAGCAAACAATTGTGAAAGAGCCAAAAATTTTGAATTTGAAACAATGTGAAAGACCCCCCTTGTGATTTTCTCCTAGAATAAGGTATATCAATTTTGAATTTGAAACAATGGTATATGAACAACTATTTATCCTATCTTTTATGCTGCAACAATTAACTACAGGTTAGAACATATCCATATCAACATAAAATAGCAATTGCAATTCACCTCAAACTCTATTGTGGTAATTGCTTTGTAAGGAAGTTTGCACTTAATGAACATTCTTTGTGTGTATCAGTATATTGGTTATTATCTTGATCTCCTTTGTGATCAAAAGAATAGTGAAGTTCATTATATAACTCATGACCATTTTGCAATGCTATGATCTAGTTCTCTTTTACTTCTTACTCACTGTGTTCTCAAACACCATGTGCAAATGAATTAGAGGACAGATCTTTGTCACCATTTCACAATAACTTTCATTATTTTTGGATTGTTTGTTATGATTCAATCACCTTTTGGCAGTGTTCTTCCTTTCTCAATCCTATAGGACAAAGGATAATTCACAATTTGCAACTCTCTAATAATGGTATTCCTTTTAGTGATCTTAGTCACCCAATTCAATGTTTTATCTTCTTCATTTCTCAGTGCTAACAATGCCTACATAGTGTTTTCTCAATCATGCAGTGCTCCTTCATTTGAAGATATTATGTTGCTTAGATAGTAATGTTTTAGTGAATTCATATTTTTCTTGCAAATTTCTTGTTACACTTGCAAAAAAAATTTGTGCATAATATGTAGTCAAGATGCCTTTAAATGGAGCTCTTTGTAGAGGCAATAGGATAACAATTTAAATAAAATAATAGTGTTAGTGAGAGGTATGAAAGTAGATATACTGAGAATGAAAGGTATAATTTTTTGACAGTAAAAGAATCATTTATCTGCTAAGATCTTGACACAATTTTCCCTGGTACATAAGATAGTGTATAATGTACTCTATTCCACAATATCCACCTAATTCCATACCACCTAAAGAAGCAATGACTGAAAGTATATGTTTCATATATTTTGCAGCCCAAAGGTGTCTTTCTAATGGTCTTCCATATTTCGGAAGAAGGTATGTTATGAAATGTTTGTGCCCACCCAAAACTAATCCTTACAAAGAATGTCTACACCTATGCAAAATACCATAAGCTACTTCAAAATACACATTGGCATCTTTATGATTATATACACATCTTTTTTGCCACTATTTCAAAATATAAATTTATGATAATATTCATATAGCAAGAACCTTGAAAGGCTGGAAACCTTGATCTCATTCTTCCTAGGTCACTCCTCAAGATCTTGTATCAATATTTGTAGAATCTTTACAATAGTTTATCCATTAATGAGAAGGATCCCCTCATTTTCTCATGGAATAAGTTGTCATCTACTCTACTTGAACATGTAATATGATGTAGCACATTGAATGTCACAAGGCATAGTTGGAGAGCAGAATTTCGAGACTTGATATCCATAGAATCCAACTTCTTGCAACACAAAATGCAAAACCAACATTTAAGGAAGGTGCTTTCAATATTGTTATTGCTAACTAAGCACTCATGCTATCTCCTAATTTTCTTCCAACTAACCAACTATATGAGTGATTATTTCTCATTAAGGAATAAGCATATTTGGAAGTGGATTTTTATCATATATTGTAGTTGCAAGTTCCACTTCGAATAACCAAAGCCTTCACAAAACCTTCTGCACAACCATCGCAACATCACACAACTGTTGTTGGGCCTTCACGATGATGCAAGGAGCACTAAACCTTCTACACAACCACTACAACACTGCATGGTTGTTGTTGGGCCTTCATGATGATGTGGGGAGCTTTCCCCACATCACCATGAAGGTCCAACAACACCCATGCAGTGTTGCAGTGGTTGTGCAGAAGATTTTGTGAAGGATTTGGTGATCCGAAGTGAAACTCGCAATTAAAATATCTGATAAAAAACCACTTCCAAATATGCTTTTGATGGATGTTCATATCCTCATCCAAATCTCCAATTCACACATAGGTAGGAAGGACGCTTTCAAACATTGAGGAGTTGGGATTTACACCCATTGGTTGCATTTTCTTAAAAAATTCTAAGGAATTTTCAAAAAAACCCATTTTGAACATATCCTTCAATCATGACATTCCATGATATCACATTTCTTTGAAGTATTTTTTGAAATAGTTTGCATGCCTTGTCTATGCTTCCACATTTTCATGTATGTCTAGTAGGGAACTTGTAACTACAACATATGAAAAAAAAATCTTTGTTGTTATGCTTTGATGGATGCCCCTTCATTATTACTAGATATCTGATGTAGTGCACATTATTATAGTGCAAGCCTATTTTTTAGATTGTTTCATTTAGCATCACCAATATTCTCCACAAGAACATTGTCCCTATTTAAAATGATGGAAATGGTTCACATCTCTCAAAGAAATTTTTCTTGCAATAATCTTGGAGATGAATTTAGATGCAGTGTGAAAATTAGAACATACTTGAAGGTTCTTAACAACTCTAATAATTGTACCAAGGGCCATGTTTAACAAACCAAATGCAATTTCCAACTTTTCACTATGGTGGTAGATAAATTATTCCTTTTTCTTCTATTCCACAACATTAAGTAAAAGTCTCGAATCTAGAAATACCTTGTTTCCTTCATTATCCAATCCAATTTCTCCAATTTTACATAGCTCTCCCATGTTTGTGGATGTGATTTATCTCGTATAATTTTTTAATTGATTTATCTTCCTGCTATGTTTGGACTTACTTTTGTAAACTTGCAATATACAATGCACTTTTATTCTTTTCAAATTGAGACTAATACTAATTTTGTTTGTTTTATTGAGGAACAACTTCATTCATGGTGGAAAAGGAAAACCCTGTAACTCATATCAAATGGCACGTTACATATAAAGGAGGAAAGATTCTAGTTGGGTTATTGTTGACTACATTGAATGGGAGAGCTTCATATATAGGACATGATCAACACTCTCCTTCTTGGATTCTACATGTTACATCTTGCTCCAAGAAGATTTCCTGTATTGTAGAATTTTTCAGAGATGAAAGGGGCATGTGTTTGCATTGAAGGGCACCACACATGTGTTTCCATCATTGCAAAATCTTTTTGGAGAAGTTTATTTCTTGCAGTCAATTTTGTGTAATATTGTAACTCAAAATTTTAGTCTTGTGACTGAAAATAAAAATTGTTATACTCTATTTATAACCTGTAACTAGAACACCTTTCTTTTATTAATAAAGATAATTGATTTTTCCTTCTCAATGGTTGTCTTATTGTGTGCAATTGATGATTGATATGTATTTTTGTGCTTTATGTTTAAATCCTCAAATACGAGTCAATTAAAATGACTAAATATACTACTAATTGATGTTAATTAATAATTAAATTGACTAAATATACTATAAATTGACAAAAATCGGTGAACAGTGAATAAATATGACTAAATATATGACCTATGAAATAAAAATGAGTAAATATACTACCAAATTGATCAAAATGATGATTAAAATCAATGACTAAATATGCTACCAATAGACAAAAATTAGTGAATAAAAATGACTAAATAAGTGACCAGATTACAACAATTAATAACTTAATCAATGACTAAATATATCAGCGAATAAAAAATGACTAAATAAGTGACCAGATTACAACAATCAATGACTAATTCAACGACCAAATATATTACCAAATAAATCATTCAAAACAACCAATAAATGACTAAAAATCATTTATTCATCAATCTGGTCATGTTATAAATGATTGGAAATAAAATAGTAATGGTCACATGACCATGTTCACTGATTTATAAGCGGTATTTGGTAGTTTTTCAGTAGTTTATTATTGTTTTTGTACTAGTGTAACACCAAATTATCTTCTTCACAAATAGGAGAGATATTAAGAGAAGAAAAAATGTGATTGTTGTGATTATCCAAGATTACATCCTCTTCCACTAAATCATTCTCATGAGTGGGAGATGAATGGAGACTAGGTAAGGTAATGTTAAGAAATTTTTCAATGATCTCATTCTCTTGTTCCATAATATCTTTCCAAGTAGGAGAGTTTTCAGGAGAGGATATTTCAAGATTATAATGACTCTCAATGAGTGTGTCTTCTAACACCAAGATACCTTCACCACAAGTAGGAGAGGTATTGGGAGAAGATCAACTATGATTGTCATGATTGTCTATGCTTACATCATCTTTCACTAAAACATTCTCACAAATAGGAGAGATATTAGGGGATGTGGAATTAAGGAATGTGTCAACATTTTCACTCTCTTGTGCTAAGAGACTCTCATAACTAGGAAAGATATTGGAAGAATGACTGACATGCTTGTTAATGAGCTTGTTTTTGGCATACTTGGAAAGGAAAGATACTAACATTGTGAATTTTGAGTGTGTGCCTAAAATAAAAAGTTATCTATCCAACTTATGCAATGCTTCAGAATGTAACACTTGTCCTATAGTTTGATGATTTTGAATATTGAAATAGAATTTTTATGAGTTTGCAACAAATGAGATAATATAACACCTTTTCTTGCACATATACTAATTATTTTTGAGAATTTCTCAAAATACAATTTGAACAGTAGAAAAATGAAGCTAAAATAGATATTTAAATGCACTTAGAAATTGGTTAGAATGTGTGTACACTTGGACCCATTCACCCATGGGTGAATGGGTCCTTGCTCAATGTTTTAAAAATTAAAAATTAAAAATTTTGGGCTTCTATATGCGATTTATGTTTCTAGTTACAGACTAAGAATTATGTAACAGGATTTTCCAAATTCAGGTTCACCAAAATGAAATGTAGAAAAATAGGTAAAATGGAGGTGATGAACCTATCTTTCCTTTATTTGATTAGGAAAAGAGATCCCCATAAAGAATTGGATTACAACCCTTAGGTGAGTCAACTCAATACGAGAATTTGTTGGTTTACTTATGATTGAGGACGGGGGTATCAACCTAAATAGTACTTTTGGGAGAAAAACTAAAAATAGTAAATCACCACAATTATGCAAGCTAAGTGTTGGATCTTCAATTTAAAGCATAAAATAGACAAAAACAATTTTTTGGAAAATCTAGGAAGGTCTGAGTATTGTGCACCTGTCATAGAAAGCTTGTTTTGAACGGCTATCAGGGACTCATTTTCCTATAGGTGAATGGGTCTTTGTAGGGATTTTTGAAATCACTTTCTGGGTCCTCTACTTCTATGTGTGCACTCCTAATTCACCTAGATTCCACTATTAGAAAGATGGAAATAAATTCAAAATTTGAGTTTTTGTGGCTTGACAACAAAGGTGACAACAAATGCATCTTTACAAAATTGGTCTTTTGAGATCTTCAACTTTTCTTCAAGCTATGAACTTGCATGTACACAAAAGGGGGAAAATTGTTTATTTTTTGTGGATGGGGGTTTTCCTTGGTCAAACCTCATTTTGGTAATTAAACCTTGAATTGAAATAATGAAACATGAAAGGAACGATGAATGAATAATCGCTATGTTACAACTCACCAAACCCTTGAATAAACCTTTGGAGGACTGAAATGTTGATCTTGATATTGCATGAGATGGCTTCAATGGACGTGGATCTTGATACTTGGATTGATGCTTGAATGCTTGACTTGGATCTTTAAAACCTACTATTGATCATAAAAGCTTGTGCCTCTGTGAACAACCTTATGGGAAATTTAGTGAGTGGGGGACCAAATTGTGCCTCACTGAATGACATCTGGGATTGTTATAGAAGCCAACTCTTCTATGTGTTTTTGGAAAAGGGGAAAAGAGAAATGTAGAGAAAATAAAAGATGGAAATGCGTCGAAAGTTTTGCAACATTTCAAAACTTAACAATTCCTTACTCCTGATGAAATGGACACAAAATGTCACAGAACTTTCATTGTTGGGAAGAGAATGAATGACTAAGGCTATAGAAAGCACAAAGCAGTCATTCAAATCTCCCCATGGGAAGCATCCATTAAGGTCTGAAAAAAATAAGAAACCATAAGATTAACATGAATGTTTAGATCTTTATAGTACAATCCTTCCTCTTATATAGCATAATATGTACTTCAACATAATCTTTATAGAAAAGAAAAGAGTATAATGAACATGACCTGATTTCCAAAAGATAGCTTTAAACATAAAAGCTAATAGCATAAAAAATATTATCCAAACTATCTACGTGAGACTTGACACAGAGCATTCATTATAAACTATCTAAGAAAAATAAATTTGTGATAAAGGCCATAAAATGCACAATCTCAAAAGTTTCTCCTTAATAATATTTGTTCTTGTAATAAATCAACTGAAAACAAAGGTCAGATGCCAATCCAATGAATAGTCTTGACAAATGAAATATGCCATAGAGCATAAATAGTTCTTTGTAAAGGGTATGTGTAGGATCATGATGATCCAAAAAGTGGCGATATGATGGGTATGTGTAGGGTATGTGGCTGACAACCTTTTTTAACTCAAAATTGATGAAACGAAAAGGGTTTTTAAAGGAGATTCTCAGATTTCTACCAATATAAATTATGCTTTACTTTGAATTTAATAAATAATTATTATTCATTTTCTATTTAAATTATGACTAAAGTCTTAATTGATATGTTGATTGAAAAACATCTATAGCTTTCAAATAGTATCACATTTTTTGAATCCAAAACATGCATCACATTCTATGCTTCACATACTGTAGGATTAAAACAAGAAAACTTGAATTTCATGAAGTTTTGACCAAGTTAAGGTGGTCAGACATACGAGTTTTTATATTTTTCAAAAGTTGTAATAAAAAATTAATAATTAATTATTTACTTAGAAAAAAATACAAAAAAATATGCATCACATCAGGACATGAGTCCTCTACTTATATCTAAAATCTTATAAAATAATATTATCATTTTATTGTGGTTAGGGTGGTCAGAAAGACGCCTACTTATTTTTCCCTGAAATTTAAGTGCTACTACATTGAAATTTCAAATTTTCACCAAATAGTATTTTTTTTAAAAATAAACCTAGTAGTTTAGAAATGACATTCAATTTGCTACAAATTATATTCTTACATATTTTTGAAATAATATATACATAAATTAATTCAAATTTTTATGTCAAGTTGCCTAACTCTGATTTTTTTGAATTTTATCACCACTTAAGGGCCTATTTTTTCCATGATGATCCTACACATACCCTAAAAATCCTCTTGTTCTTGAAAATATATCTCCCTATTCTAAACCTATGATTCCTAATTGTTATTTTTCCAACTCTCCAAAAATCTATATTTCCTCTACTGCAAACTCCTTTAAATAGCTAGAAGAAGGAGCCACTACCGCAACCAATAGAGATGAACAACTATTAGATGTTTGCACTTGATAGACCAAAATCTGATCTAGGGTTTGATTAGATCACAACAACCTTCACTCATAAATTTTTGAGTTGCTTTATTAATGGCTCCATATTTTGTAGAAGTTTTGTAAAGATATGTTGTTAGAAGACAATTAGATCCTAGCATAGCTTGGAAAAAAATGATCCAATTAGCTACGAGGAATGATGATGCCACCTCGAAAGTAAGAACTTCATTGCGCTATCTAAAAAACTCCGCCAAAAAGAGATACATTCATAGAAGACATAACCCGCTCAATGAAATAGCTGACATGGCAAGCTAGTGGGTAATTTTCAAATTTGTGAGCATAGTTCTAGGGAAAATACCTACCAAGTAGACACATGTCCCAGTTCAGGCCTGAAAGGAAGATGAAATAAAGAAAAGCCACACAGCCACCACATGACGTATTGCTTGTTTTTATTCAAGAGTAACCTTTTTCCTTCAAGGTGCGATGCCATCCTAACATAGAAAAGAAATCAGGGCTGAAAGAAGACCTGCAAGGGTCGAAAACATTGAAGGAAAAGTCTTGCTCCACACCTACATCACAATGTTAGCTCCAAAAGCATGCATGATTGGAAAAGACTTTGACATGATGTTTGGGATCTTGATTGCTATTGTAGATGATTGATAAATCTTCTCTTGAATGCTCTTGACAATAATATTTTCTCTTGTGAAGTCTCATAAAAATTCTAGGCTTGATTTGATAAAATAACCTTGTATTTATATATATCTATCCTTAATTTCCCAAAAATTAAACATTACAAGCCAACATTAAAATTTGAATTTGGGATTATAAAAAATACCACCAAAAACATGTTTTAAAAATGGGTTCAAAAGCTTAGGGAGGACCCATTCACCCATGGGTGAATAGGTCCCACTCCCTTATTCTTGGAGCACACATTGCTCGAAAAATGTAATTTATTAGGATAGTAGATGCAAAATAGGGCTTATTAAGGCATAAATGAGTCTAATTTAATTAAGGTGGCGCAAAAAAAGTGTGAAAATGTAAAGAAGTGCATTTTTCTACACTACACTTAGGTTGTTATTAGGAGAAATCACATCATTTAGGACTCTGTAATGGATAAGGCAACGATTAAGTTGGTCTACAAGTTCAAATCTTAGAAAGAAACAATCATAAAATTGAGAGTTATCTTTTTGGTTTTTTCTTTCTATTTATTTCTTTTCCATTTCACACCAAAGCTAAATAGAATTGTAGAGGATTTTTAAGAGAAACACTTCAAATATAGTAATTCCTCACTATATTGTGTGAAGTTTTTATCCCCCTTTTGCATCATTTATGTATTGTTGACATTTTAAAGTGTTGCTAAATAAAGGGAAACTCACCTTGTTATAGTAGAGCCTAAATTATAGGGGAGAGAGATTATGATATTATCTCCTATTCATTGGCCACTGATCTAAGAATTTTGAGCATTAGATTTAGCTAATGTAAAAAAATAGTCAGGCAATCAGCTGGAAAAAAACACCAAACCCACCTTTGTTTTTAACCTAAAATGTAGGAAAAATTGATCGTAGGGTCACTCATTCATTTTCCAAACCTCGAATGGTTCTTATCATAATATCTAACAAATCTTTAGAAATTGCTAAATACATGTTGGGGAACCAACATCCCATTATTATATCAATCTAAACAAAGGATAAAACACTACAAGGACTAAAATTTTTAGCCCTTCTAGAAAAATTAATGAAGATCCTTCACTAATTCTCCTCACTCACCTCTAAGGAAACACCAAATTGACTCCATCAATAGATCTCTTGACCACCAAAATTGTAAATCCTTTGTACCACATGAGAGAACAAATATATTCCCATCCTCCATGCATAATTAGAGAATGACTATCCTCCAAAAATTTAAAAATACCTCCTCTAGTACTAGATATGAAAGAACAAATCTCCTTTGAGAGTCCTCTTTCCTCTAAAAGTGTCACTACCCCTCCTCCAATGTTGTGGGAACTAAATCCCTCCTCTAGTGTAAAAAGTAAATTGAACCAATTTAGATACTTATTTTAGAGATTATACTATCCACATGTTCTTTAATGAGATTTCAATCCACCCTTTCTCCTAGAAAGGACACAAAATGAAATTGGTGCTTCTCATGCAAAATACCATCTCTAATAAAGAATCTAACTTGGGATTATAAAAATCCTCCAACCTCCCATTTTACCTACTTAATTTAAAATAAAACAGATATTCCTCCTCACTACGATGGTGGGGAGATTCTTCCTTATGCATTGCAGAAACACAATCTTTTATTTCACTTTGAATTGTAATGAAATATTTTTTTTTTAACTTTCCATCAATAAGATCTTTAGCACATTGAATGCAATTTATTTGAACATACATCCATTTTCTAAAAATGACAGCATTTAAATTTTTTATTCTTCCCTATAGAAATGCTAGACTTATTCTCAACAAGAAAAGGCAGTTTCCTCAATAATTGAATAATTTTTATTAATTCTAATTTCTTGATCAATCAAGGAAGTATTCATTATTTTCAAAATAGGATTAATTTTATTTAATGTAAAAACAACATGATCAAAACTTGAAGGCATAATATTTAATAATATTTCTTTAGCATCATCTTCATCAGTATTAGAATTAATATATGTAAGTTGATTTAAAAGGGATAAAAATATATTGATATGTTGGACAACACTTTCCTTTCTATTCATCTTTAGACTAATGTGATGCAAGCAAGCAATTTATAATCCAAGATAGATAAATTTTATTTCTTTGTGATATTTGACTACTCATTTGTTGTTTCTTATGCATCCTATGGTCTATTTATGTTTCTAATCATAATGTCCCATAAATCCTTTTCAATTAGAATAAATTGTATCTTTATTTTTCATGTACAAAAATCATACCTTCCAAGTTTAGTAATAGTATTTTTTCCCATTTCAATAACCTTATTACTCAAAAATGTTTGAACAACTTAAAAATTTGAGATCTTAAAAAAAAATCTATATCAAGTAAGGTTTGCACACATGAATTTAAAAAAAAATATTAAAAAATATTTGTAACTCCTTATACACCTTTTGAAAATGAATAAATAATCTTGTGTATCCTTATAATGCTTATACCTCCCTAATGGATATATTTTTTTATGGAATCCAACCATACACCAGTATATTTCAAATAAAAGCTTTTCACACAACAATATTCACATATGAAGAATTATACATAAGCAACGAAGACCTTTTCCTTAATAGCATTTCCCTCAATACTTTAATCTCTATCTTAAAAAATTTCACCACAACCTTGGATGGGTGGATTCCATCATTCATAGTTTAAATTTCAATTTCTCTTGGGTGATGTGTTAAATTTGGATGACCCACTTTCTTCAATAGAAATGAACTTTATCATCCATTTTTATTAGAATAGAATGAACATCATACTTGTTCCTTAGATCAATGGAAAGTGGTGCACTCATCAAAACACCCCAAGATGCTCTCCTCTAGATTCTAGATTATTCTATAAATATTTTATTTATCATTATCTCATTCTACCATGAATCAAACCATTTTTATGTTGTTTTTCTACTATGAATCAAACTATTAATATATTGTTGTTTTACAAATATGAAATGAAAGAAAATGTGTACGGAATACTTTTGTATGGTTTCACAATAGCACAACATGCAATTAGCGCTAACTTTGGCACCAGATTTTAGTGTATTTTGAGCACATGAGTTGGACAATTTGGCTAGCGTCAAACTTGACGCAAATAGGCATGGTCAGTTCAACATCCTTTTTTGCACCAACTTTGTTGTCATTTTTAACAATGGAATTAGCGCCAATTTTAGCACTGGAAAATTATGGCACCTTCGTTAGCGTGTAAAATAGCATCGAGAAGTGATGATGGAAATAGCACCCAAATTGGCACCCAATTTGGCTTCTGGTTTTTCTTCCATGTCTACTCCCATTTTTGCTTCTAGTTTTGCTTCCATTTTGCATCCAATTTTGCTTCCAATTTTTCCTCCAAGTTTGCTTCCAGTTTTGCTTCTAGTTTTGCCTCCAAGTTTGCTTCCAATTTTGCTTCCGTTTTTTCTTCCAATTTTGCTTCTTGTTTTGCTTCCACATTTGCTTCCGGTTTTGCTTCTAGTTTTGCTTCCGGTTTTGCTTCTAGTTTTGCTTCCGATTTTGCTTCCAAGTTTGCTTTCAGTTTTGCTTCTAGTTTTGCTTCCAGTTTTGCTTCTAGTTTTGCTTCCAAGTTTGCTTCCAGTTTTGCTTCTGATTTTGCTTCTAGTTTTGCTTCTAGATTTACATCTAGTTTGCTTCGAGTTTTGCTTCCATATTTTCTTCTAATTTTTCTTCCAAGATTGCTTCTAGTTTGCTTCTAGTTTGGCTTCCATTGTTACTTCCTTTTTTTCTTCTAAAAATGCTTCTTGTTTTGCTTCCATTTATTAATTTAATATGTTTTATTTCAATTCAATTAGTTAAATATAGCATGCCTCTTAAATAACTCATATGATTATAAAGTAAGTAATTTGATTATTTAACTCATATGATTAAATAATAATATAATTATTGTAACATGATCAACATCTATAATTAAAACAAGTGAATCAAATATCTATAATTTAATTGAATTTGACAACATCCATCCTGAGCAGTAAATTAAAATCATCATACTTTATAAATATCCATCCAAAAATCATCGACCACTTTTAATATATATAAATTGCCAAGCCAATATTGATAAGATCATCATCATATATAACTAAAACAAGTGAAATTCAAATATGTTAGTACATCAAAAACATGTCAAAATGATACATGTCCAATAGTCAACATAAGTGAAAATGATACATGTACAAATGATATAAATAAAATTGATAAATTATGTAACTCAAATTGATACAAGTCAAGATGATACATGTCTAAATGATATAGTGAAAATGATACATGTCAATATGATACAACTCAACAATATAGTATAGTAGGCCATGAAAATGATACATATGATAGTAATCATGAAAAGATTCATCATAACAATATATCAACAATGATCCATGATGTAGTCTATATGATCATGAATGTCACTAGTTACTATCACCAACTGTCTCATCATCATCATCACCATCCTAATCGTCATTGTTGTCATTGTCATCATCATTGTCATTGGCCTCAGTGTCTTTTGCATCATCCTTTGCCATGTGATTTGTACTGGAAGAACCAATATTTTATGGATCTGTATCATGTTGAGGATCATCTTGATCTTTTGGAAGACTCGAGTTCTACAAAAAAAAATATTTAAAATGAAAATTTATTATTTATTTCATGCAATAATTTATTTTTCTGTTATATATCTAATATTACAACATATGAGATGAAACCATAATCATATTACATCATATCAAAGTGCACATACCATAATAAAATTTCAAAATAGTTACAGCTAATACTGGTGAGTCAAGACAAACTTCAACTTTCAAAAACAAAGCTAATTAGGCTCGTAGATTTGTGGATCAGGCCAACATTTGGTGGAAGAGGAAGAACGATGACTAGAACTCTGGAGGCCCACCATAATGGATTTCAGTATTCAACCATGAGATTAGAAGAGAGAGCTGATATCATGTATCAAAACAATAAGCATGCATTCTTCCAGCCAGTGGAGAAGGAGATGATTACTTTGCTTCATTTTAATTTTCATAACCATATCACGGCGTGGGAGCCAAGAAGACTAAGGATGTTCAGTTTTATGTGGAGGTAATGGATGTGGTCCAAACTTTAGGAGGAGTAAGAAGGTCAATGCATGATATGATGAAATTGAGAAAGAACAACAAGAGAGGGATAGGAAAAATAAAATAAATACAGAGTTTCAAGGATTTGTCAAGCGAGTAAGAGAGTTATGGGAGCAACCTCATCTAAAAGATTTTGAACTAGAGTTTGATATACCAATTAGAGAGCTTGGTTTTCATGGAGTTCCTTTTAAAGCCTCTACTTTTATTGTTCCTATGGTAAACTATTTGGTAGAGTTGGTGGAATTACCTTTCGTAGTAATCACTATTAGTGAGATTGAGATTGTTAACCTTGACAGAGTAGGACTTGAGCAAAAGGAATTTGATATGGCTATTGTTTTCAAATACTTCAAGCAGGATGTACTCTACGTTGACGCCATTCCTAAATCTTCACTTGATGGCATCAAGGAATGGCTAAAATCCATGGATATAAAGTATTATGAAAGCAAAATGAACTTGAACTAGGGGCCAATTTTGAAGAGTATTATTGATGATCCAAATAAATTTATTGAAGATGGTGGTTTGGAATTTTTAAATATGGAAGCTAATGATTCTAATTCTGATAATTTAGAAGAGTCAAATCAAGTAAATGAACCCTCTAATGTAGAAGAGGAATCAAAATCAGATTTCATGTAGCCACCATCAAGAGTGTTACAAGCCAACAAGATGGAGGGAGTTCTTATATGAGGATAATTTTCAATGTTACAGGCATCAGCTTTAATGCCAACTACAATGGCAACATTGAAATTCCCTAGTAGTATTTATGTTAAGGAAATTTCCTTTAGATGCAAGGATTCAAAGCACATCAACCATGTGGTACAAATGCTTAAATCCTAAGACGATCTATAGCAATGAAAGAGTTTGAAAAGGCAGAGAGAGCTACACTGGTGACTTA
This sequence comes from Sequoia sempervirens, assembly GCA_007258455.2. NCBI lineage: Eukaryota > Viridiplantae > Streptophyta > Pinopsida > Cupressales > Cupressaceae > Sequoia > Sequoia sempervirens. The sequence continues at coordinate 28,619 of VDFB02061102.1, forward strand.
GGAGAAACTTCAGCTTTCAAAAACAAAGCCAATTAGGCTGGTAGACATGTGGATCAAGCCGTCATTTGGTGGAAGAGGATGAAAGATGACTGGAACTCTAGAGGCCCACCATAATGGATTATATTAGCAGTGTGGGGGAAGAAAGCATTAACCCTAATAAAAACATTTTTTGTTGTTCTTGATACACCATCTGTAAGTTTTCCTTGGATGATAGTACTGAATTTCTATATGTTTTACCCTTAAATGTCCTACATGTTACAAATATGGAATAACAATGCACACCTTTGTATCGAGTCCAAAGGCCAAGGCATTCTAAATAAAAAATTAAAAACTACAATTCCTCTTTATCTTTGTCAGTCTCATGTCCCTATATATATATATTTATTTATTTTTTAAATTATATTTCTTCTTTTAAATTTTGAAATGAAAAACTAAAAAAGTAAAATTCAAAGAAATAATGGAAACATTTACAAATCTATAAATTGACAATGAATTACCTCATTGTGGCTAGAGTTTGCTGACAATGCTCACTTCCTTCTATTGCTTGAAATTTTGAGGCGACCTATGGAAAATTATTTTCATCCAATCTGTGGAGGTAAATGAAGTACACACTGTCAAGTATGAAATTTTTTGTCCAATTTTTGGTATGAAAGTTTTGTTTTGTGGGAAAATATGTTCATTGGGTTTGCTTAGTGTTGATAACCTAGGGAAAATATGTTCACTGGCTTTGCTTAGTGTTGATAACCTAGGGAAAATATGTTTGTTGGCTTTGCTTAGTGTGGATAACCTTATCATGAAAACTCTTTCATAATGCAATATTGCAAGAATTTTTCATGGCATCAATGACTATGGCACGACTAGGAAAAACCAAGCGGTTTCTGTGTTTATTTTCAACAATTGCTTAGTAGTGACACGTTTGCTAGGTTTGTTTAGTGTTGATAACTTAGGGAAAACATGTTCATTGGGTTTTCTTAGTGTTGATAACCTTATCATGAAAACTCTTTCATAATTAAATCTTGCACAAATTTGTCATGGAATTGGTGACTATGGCATGACTAGGAAAAACCAAGCAATTTTTACATTTATTTTTAGTAGATGCTCAGCAATGACCAACCCAATTCCCAAATTTTCCAAATGGTTCACTATTTCCTTGATACCCAAGTTAGGGAAAGAATACAGAGGCGTCATGAATTTGTGCTATAATATTTTGTGTCAAAGCTCAAATGGGTAGGGTAAAATTTTTTGTTGGTTTCTCAAAGGTCTTACAATTTATAATGATGGGACAATTTAGAGGCCACAAACCAGTAAATAATCACGAATTCAAATGCAATACAAAGAGCAGTAAACAATAAAAAATTCAACGAAGAAAAAAAAAATGTAACCTTACCTATAGTGTCACAAACTAAATAGAATTTCTCATCAGTTGTTGTTAGCACCCCACTCTCTTCCTTCGTACGACATTTTTCTATTTTTTGTCATTTGATTTCTTCCTTCATGCGGGATTTTTTTTAAAAAATTATTTTGATTCAGTAGTTGACACTTTAGTCGGTGCGAGTTAACGCCAACTTTAGCACTGAATTTTGGCCATTAATGTAATCTGTTTGAGGCACTTAAGGAAGTGCCAAGTGTGCCTAATTGGGCACCTAGCATTGCTATATAGTGACTATTTTTATTGTTTTGTATCATAGGATCTAGAGTATTGGAAATAATTCCAACTCCTGCCTTTTTTTCATGACCACTGTTGTCCCATGGCTCCTTCATCAGCTCAATGTGGTAGAGAGGTTTTTACCGTGGTCTCGAAAGGTGCTTCATCCTTCTCGGTGGTAGTGCAATGAAAGCTTCTATGGTGGCATGTGATTCTTCTTTCTATTCCTGACGGTGTTGCAGTGACTCCCACAAGTCTTCTACAATTAGCGTGCGGTAGTGCGGTGACCACTACTATCTCACAACTCCTTCAATAGCTTGGTGTAGTAGAGTGGTTCTTACTACAGTCCAGAAAGTTGCTTCTTCCTTCTCGGCAATAGTGCGGTGAAAGTTTCTATGGAAACATTTTTATTCATAGAGGAGGCCATGGGGAGAGGACATGGATGGCATAGGAATACTAAATCACTGTGAGGAAAGTGGATGGAAATAGATGAGACAATGGAATCTGTAGATGAAATAGAGGTAAGAAGAGAAAACAACCTCAACCAAAGGAGGAAGGTGTTTATGAATTCACAAATGCTACAACATAGAGGAGATATCAATATGTCAAATATATAACTAAAGTGAGGTTTTGTGTTGGATAGAATACTCATTGAAATGATATAATTGGTGTACTAAACATTATTTACTATGTTGTGTATTATAGGGGCGAGACGAGGCCATGGCAACAAATCGTGTCATATCAAATGAGGACACAATGAATGAAGCAGGGCATCAAGTACTCAAATTTTGACTTAACTTAAGGAAAAATGATCTGATGGAATTTTGTGATACATCCATCTTTTTTCATAGTATTATTGAAATTTATAATGTATTATCCAATCTTGACATAAATTAATGCATGTTGTTGATTATTTTAGATGGAGATTGGAGCAAATGTAGAGCCTAAGCGTTCAACTAGCAAAAGAAGAAGATATGTATGTGGACGTGAACCTAAAATTGTTAAATCACATAGACAACAGTGGGTGGAAGAGGATATGACAATGGATACTGTAGACACAACAAATGATTGCACTAAAGAAGAGGTAGGTATATATGTTATACAATTTTTATTTTTATTTTTTAAGCCATATTTGATTATATTTCTTTGAAATTGATACATTTATGATTTATCCAATTGTTTCCAAACATTAAATAATGCTTGTGTTTGTTGATAGGTAGAAGATTTTGATGAAACAGTACATACTAATACCCAAGATCCAAATAGGTTATTAAGATCTAGACAAGATGATCCAAACCATCCTTTAAACCATACCAGGGTGACAAGAGAAAGATTGAAGAGAACACTACCACCTGAGAAATTTGAAGAACTGATGAGAGTCGCATACACTAATGACATGCCACCTAGCCTTAATGATGATGATCATGATAGTGAAAATGCAATGCATGAAGAAAGATTGAATGAAATGCTTATAGGTTTCTTTGGGGATGGAAACAATTATGACAATAATTATGATATGGTTGATAGTAATGATGATAGTAGGGGTAATTACTACCAACGTAATGTTGATGATAACAACATCAAAGACTTCATCAAGCAAGCAACAAAGACACTTGTGTTCAAACCGGGTGCAAGTAGAACCTCAAAACTAGAATGCACATTAATATTATTAGAAATCAATTCACTATTTGGTTGGTCAAACAAAGGATTCACTACCCTAATAAAGTGACTTGAAATCTATTTCTTAATTTGCATTGTCAATTGGTGTACATAATTTGTAAATATTCATCAACTTCATTTATATTTCTTTAAGGGGATTTTAAAACCATATATTGTATATAAATAGTCCTAGTATAGATTGACATATCAAACATGTTCATCATAAGTCAAACATTCAATTGGTTTAATCTTTGGCAATCTTATAGGGCACTAAAAACTAAAATATTCCCTAAAGAGAATGTGTTTCCATCAACTTGTAGAGAGGTGTGTCTATTGTTGGTTGAGTTGGGGATTGAATATAAGCAAATTCATTCATGTAAAAATGATTACATTTTATACAGAGATGAATATGAAAATAAGGTAGAATTTCCTATATGTAAAGAGAAGAGATATCATACAAATGTACAAGGTCCTACAGTTCCAAAGAAGGTTTTATGTCACATGCCAATTATACCTCGACTTCAACGAATATTTCGTTGCAATTCACTAGCACAATTGATGGACTGGCATGCAAAGAATAGGAATAAAGATGGATTCATGCAAATTTCGGCTAACTCCAAAGCAATGAAACACATAGAGGAAAAATGGCCAACAAAATTAAAAGATTAACCTCGTAGTATTAGGTTTGGTCTTGCAATTGATGGAGTGTGCCAATTCTCTTTCCTGAGCTCAAATTATAGTGTTTGGCCAATCGAACTTATAGTATACAATATTCCCCCATGGATGAGTGTTAGAAAGGAGCACCTTATGTTGACTCTCATTGTTCTAGGAAAACATCAAGTTAAAAACGTGGATATTTATCTTGCGCCTTTTATTGATGAGATGCAACTATTATAGAAAGGAATAAGAATGTATGATATATCACGTCCTCCCTCAAATAGGTCCTTCATGTTATATGGTGTGCTATGTTGGACTATTCATGATTTCCCAGGACTTGGTGTTTGTTCTGGTAAGATAAAATATTTATGTATTTACATTCATAATTTATTTTCATCCCAACTTTCATACTTAGTTTTATACTATTTTTTTTATGTTATTAACATTACTTATTGAATTGTAGGGCTTCAAACAAAGGGGATATTTGCATGTCCAAGATGTGCAAAACAATTATTCTAAAGATCTACATAAATTTATTTATGCAAACAACCAAGTTTTTTTACCACTAGATCATAGGTTTAGAAATCGCCTAAAGAATCAATTTGATGGAAATTTTGAAAATCGAGGCCCTCCCATGATTATGGGTCTAGGTGATTGGATTAAGAAGTATGAAGATGCTGAATTGAAAGCTTGGGAGGATTTTTTTGATCAAGGTGATTCAATTGAAGAACCAGAACAAGTTGTAGTTAATATGCCAGAAGGAATGAAAAGGAAATCCATATTTTATGAGCTCCCTTACTAGAAGGATCTATTAATATCTCACCTATTAGATCCCATGCACATCTTCAAAAATTTCCCAGATTCTATATTTTGACACATATCAGGCAAAGAGAAGGACACCTTGTCTTTGAGGAGAGATATTGCTCTTTCGTGTACCAAATTTGATAGAAAACATTTGTGGCTAAACAAGGAAAATGAAACATATGTAGAAGCTCAATGGATTTTGAAAAAGAAAGAGCTAGACCAACTAAAAACTGTCATCTTTTCAATATGGGCACCTACTGGCTATGGTTCATCATTGGCTAAAGCTTTTCTAGTTGATGGACATATCACAAGATTTAAAACACATGATTTTCATAATTTAATGAAGGTATTATATATCAACATTTAACATCTACCAGTAACATTAATTAGGCACTAAATTTATTTTAATATTTTTTTGTGTGAGAAAAAATTACTAATGGCCTTTTCATAAATGTGTTTGATAGCATATCATGACATTGGAAATAAGGGGGGATTCATATCTTACAGTTGACTTTAGGAATGTCATAAGTCGATTGTCAGCATTTACAAGGTATGCGGTTATATGAAATGTTCATGTGTGAGAGTGATGCAGAGCCTAGGTGGATAATAACTCTCAACAAACTAATGTCAATATCAAAAACAATGAACCATTCTTGAAAACACTTTCAATTTGCCAAGCATCAACTCACCCTCAAGGGTCTCAACCCTTCAAATTTGCAAACCAACACCAACCCTCCACCAAGGCCCTGAAGAAGTTTCTAAACATTCCAATGATGACAATTTATCCATTTAAAAGCAATCTCAAATTTAGATTCTTCACAACCTTCAAAACTCACCTTCTACCACTAGCATTCCTTGTAGTACAGGAAAACTATTTTTTTAGTCTTTAGACCAAATCCTTCCAAAACACCAAAGAAATAAAACATAGAATCAAGCACCCATTTCAGATTCATTCATCATATCAAAAACTCAAATATTACTCTTTTGGATCAAAGATTTCAAAATCAAGAATTTCATAGTTTTAGGCCCCCAATTAGGCCATTTTTACAAAGAAGGTACACTCTAAACTCCACCAAACCTTATGAAACCTTGGGGAAGAAATTAAAATGCACAAAAACTATTAAATCCATAACTTTCATATTGAGAATCACCTTGCAACAAGACACCCACAAAAACCCTCATTTTTCAGCACGTTTCTTAGGGGTTTATTGAAAAGGTATACTCCAGGCTTCTAAAACTCTTACCAACTGTTCAAAAACCTTCCAATACACTTAAAAATTCTTCAGAAACTCACCCACATCCTCTACCAATGCTGCACCATCATATTCCTTCTTTGAGCCATCATCTTGCAATGGAAATTCACACTTTTCCACCTAGGGCATCACACCTTGACACTCAAATGAACACACCTGCATAAATTAGAACCCTACACACCTAATAATACATATTTTGGTCCATTCCACCGAGATACATCAACTACAGAAGGTGGAATGGACCTTTTTCACATTTTAGGTGCCCTCAAAAACCTTATACAAAAGATACACAGGCAGTTTTAGTAAAATGTTTGTAAAATGTGCAAAACTCAATATTTTTTGCTCAAACCAGAAGCATTAGAAAGCTAATTCATTTATCTATTCACCCATATAAGAAATTTTCAAAAAAAAAACCGTAAAATTCCCTACCAGGCCTGAAAACAGTGAAAAATATGCAAAATCTGGAAAACACAATTGTTCTTTTATTGAAATTTCTCTCCAGATGCCTCCAACCTTCATTACAAACATGGATAAATGTTTTTAAAGACATATTGAACCTTCCCAATCGAGAATAACTGACTTTTTAACTTCATTTTCACTAAATAACCTTTAAACTCTCTAATTTGCACTTTTCAGCATTTTTGCCTTGACAACTTTTACACATTTTGTATTTTTTATATTTTTTGACTCAAATGACCCCAAACCAACTTGAATACATTTAAATAGTTTAAATCAACCTTATTAAACATAAAATGACACAAAACCACCTAAAACCTAACATTTGACTTTCTTTGTAAAATTCAAGCTTGGTGCTCCTGCACCATATACCCAGCCATGAAATCTTTCCAAGTCCCTTGGAAGTCTTCAACTCTTTGACTGGAAATAATATTTTGATCTCCAAATATTTGATGCTCCTCCTTGTTCTTGCAATTTCTCCATTAATCTTCATCTTCACCTTTGGCTTGGATTTGTCCATGCAAAGTAGTCCTCCTCTTGCCTTTTCATTTTGGATCTGCACCTCCATGTTCTGATTTGTACTTACCAGCATCATCCATCTGCTCTTACCTTGTTCTTCAGCTTCATTCTTTGCAAAATAATCCATGCTCTGTCTATTCTCTTTCATCTTAACCCATGGCTTGATTCTCAGTAACATAATCATCAAAATAAGGAAGTATAAAATGACTCCCTTCATTTCTTATCTCTTAACTCTTCTTCTCTCAATCATTCTCAGGTTCACTATGCTTAGAACCATTCCCATAGCAGCATACAACTTCTCCATTATCAATTCCATCAACCAAGGACAATCCAATGTCCTAACCACATCACTTGATCTCTTCTCCATCTCATTTGGAGACTTCACCATCCTTTCTTTCTTAGCCTTCACTTGGCCTATCATTGACAACTTCACATCTTGGGTCCCCTCCATCATTGAGACCTTTTCCAAACTCATTACCTTTAACTCTTCACCTCTTGGGGTGACTGCAATCTTCATCCTTTTATCAACCTTCACAATTCCTTTCACTAACCTTTTCCATTTTCCTTGGCTCACTGTACTTTTTATCTTCTTGTCTTGCTTCTCACCTTGCACTTCATTTTCTTGACTATCCACACTTTGCTTTTGATACTCTATCCTATCAAGTTTAGGAACACAACTTGACTGTCTACCATCCTTTTTAATTGCCATACTCT
>VDFB02061104.1:0-17071 GCA_007258455.2 Sequoia sempervirens
GGAATCATTTGTTCATCATTTGGTTTTTGGTATACAATTTCCTACACTACAATTAGTGTATCAAGTACACTAACATTTTAAGGGGGCATTTTCCCTTGTCTATTTTGCCTAAATTACAAAAATATAAAACCATGTTGTCCCTTTAGTGGTGATGTTATGCATGATATCCCCTAAAGTGTGGCATTGTGACCCCCATAGTGGTGATCTTAGGAATAGTATCCCCTAAAGTGTGGTCTTGCACCTCACATGGTATCTCCTTTAGTGGGGATATAATACAAGGTATCCCTATAATTGTGACTTTTCATGTCATGATATTTCCCCTTGGTGGTGGTATTATGCTTGATACCCCCTAAGGTGTGACCCTTAATTTCATGTTTTTCCTCTTTTAGTGGTGATTTCAATTATGATACTCCCTAAAATGTGATGTCCCATGCATTGAGTAGTGCCCTTTGAAGTATAATACTGGCATGCACCCTTCATGATGGTGTTATTTATAATGCCCCCTAAGGTGTGGATTTATAATTTCATCCCTCATGACATTAGGATTTGTACACCCTCTAAGGTGATTCATCCCCCATGAAACTAAATTTTGTACACCTTCTGAGGTGATTTTTCCCTCGTGATGTTAAACTTTGTACACCCCCTAAGGAGATTTGTCCCCTATGAAATTAAACAGTCCCCCATGACATTAAAATTTATGCACTACTTGAGGCATAATTTGTAAAATAGTCCATATATTTGGCATAATGCAACTTGTTAATTAATGAATTTGAGAACCCTTTTAACATGGCCACCTAGCATAACAGAACTTGCATGGCTATAGAGCCATGTGTTTCATAAGATAACTAGCATAATGCAGTTGGCTAGCCTTGTGAGACCTATCATATTGCATGGACACCTAGCATTAACACAACTTGATAGCAAATATATCTATGTAGATCATGAGTGGTTTAGCACAATGCATCTTTTTGGCCCTTATGAGAGAACTATCTTGTCTAATATATTCAAGAAATGACATTTAGTATTTGAGAAAATATTTAAGAATGAGGTCTCTTTGCTTGACTAAGTCAAAACCTTTTAGTATTAACCATGTGTTTTTCTTTTTAATTTTTATGTACCTTCTTTTTGTTTGTATTGTGTTTAAATTGTGTTTTCATTGTGTAGTGTTTTCATTTTATGTTCATGTTATAATTATGTTATGTTTCACATCATCATGTATGCTTCATGTTTGTCTCAAATTTATTTGGTTTGGATCTATTTTTTCTCCACCTTGCATGAGAGAGGAAGGGGGTGCTGCTATGCTATTCTCTAATCAATGGGATCAACATGTTACTAGTAATGTCATCTCACCCTACACTAGGGTGGTGTGGGTCACCCCATAAAAATATGTAGTTGCATTTGGGGTCTGCTCCATTTATGACCCCAACGATCACAGAGAAATGAGTGTGCTATGGCAATGACTTTCCAACCTCCCATATATCCCTTGGATCTTGGGTGGAGACTTCAGTATGGTAGAACACATGGAGGACAAGTGGAGAAGGATTGACATGTCTTTGATAGGTAGTGAAATTTTTTTTTGGAAAAGGCTAAAGAACAAGTTAAAATTGGTAAACCCCATGGAAGAGAATGAAAAGGACTACAAAGGGGTCTAGTTCACTTGGTGTAATTCCCAAAAGGGGGGTAATAGGATCTATTGTAGGCTAGATAGAATATGTGAAAATAAGGATTTCTTCAATTTCACTCCAAATGAGAATGGCATAAAAGTGTGTGTATATCCATACACTCTCTTTGATCATCATCTTATCAAGGATAAACTCCTAATCGGCTAGGGAAAACCAAAGGAAAGCAGTATAAAGGTTGGTTTTATCTTCAACACCTTTTTGCTAAAAGGATAATGACTCTAGAGATGCTATTTCCTCTCTCAAGGAAATTAATAAGTGGTTGTTAAAAGATGCATCTACCATAGAAAGATGGAACAAAAATTTGGAAGGGTGGAGGAAAGGGATCTTCAAGACTACCTATTTTTGGTTGAGACTAGATTACAAGAAATTTCAAATGATGAAAGATTGTGTGAAGAGATGAATATGGTAGAAAACTACCTAAGTAAAATCTAGGCTCACAGGGTGAAAGGCCTAAAAGTGAGAGCCAAGTTGAATTGGATCGAATGTGGTGATAAAGGTTCCAAGTTTTTCTTTAAGTTCATTGAAGAAAAAAATGTTAAGGAATAGATTGACCAAATATGGGCTAGGGACAAGATGCTTACTTCCCAAGAAGATATCCTAAAATAGTTCCACTCCTTCAAAAGTCTATTCACCTCTGAGGGGGGAATTGGGAATAGTAATAATGCTAGTGCCCTTATCCCAAGTAAAATTTCTTAGGATGCTTCCAAACTCTCAATAGATATAACCAAGAAAGAAATATTAAATTCCATTCACTCCATGAATGATGATAAATCCCTAAGGAGTGATGGATTTTCAGTGGAATTCTAAAAAGTCTTCTTTGATTGGGTGTGTGATGATCTTCTACAAGTCTAACAAGAAGCTTTGGGAAAAGGCTCCCTAGGGAGAAGCATTAATATGGGTGTTATAAAACTCTTTCCAAAATGGGGGATAATACCTTAGTCAAGCATTAGAGGCCAATAACACTATTAAATGTGTCATATAAGATCCTAGCTAAGGTAATTTTCTTAAGATTGGTTAGAATTCTTCCAAGATTCATCAACAATACTCAAACAGGCTTTATAAAAGGTAGGTATATTTTATAAAATCTGATAACAAGTTGGGAAGCCATGAAATGGGCAAGATGCTCCAAACAAAATGCAACAATGCTTCTGCTGGATTTTGAAAAGGCTTATGATAGAGTGGAGTGGAATTTTTTGAGAAGCATCCTACAAGCCTTTGGCTTCCTTAGTACCTTCTGTAAAATGGTGGATACTCTTTTGAAGGATGCTTCTGCATAGGTAGATGTGAATGGGTCAAGGTCAGAAGAAATCAAACTAGTAAGGTCCATTCAGCAAGGATGCCCCTTGGCACCTACCCTCTTGGTCATTGTTTCAGATGCTTTTTTCTACTTGCTAAGGGATCACACTTTTTCACCAAGGGTTAGGGGTATTAGAATCCCTGACTAAAATGAGCTAATCAATGTACAATTTTTTGATGATACTACTATATTTATAGAACTTGATTAGGACAATATGGAGTCCTTGATGAAAAAACTTGACCTTTTTTGTCAAGCATTTGGTGCAAGGATCTCTAATTCCAAATCAATGGTTCTTAGGTGGGAAGAATCCCCTCCAGGTTGGATAAGGAGATATGATTTCTCATGGGGGGCACAATGTACAAGTGAGGTACCTAGGGATACCATTTTTTGTTAACCAAAATCTTAAGCAAATGTGGAATTAGATAAGAAAAAAATTAAGAAAAATCTAGGAATAGACAATATCTATCTCTTTTTGGAAGACTACAAGTTCGTCAAAAGATTCTCTCCTCCTACAACATTTATTTTTCTTTTGTCTAGTTTTTCTGTAGTTATCAAGTTAATGAAATGTAAGAAAGGATAAGGTGCTTTTTATTGTCTGATGTAAAAGGGAACACAAAGAAACATTCAGTTAGGTGGGAGTGGTGCTACTTGGACAAGATGCATGGTGGCTTGGGTTTGAAGGATCTAAGGTTGTAAGGCATTGATTTAGCTATTTAATGGATTGTCAAGGATTTAGATGGGAACAATCCATGGAAGGTATTGGTAAGAAACAACATTCAATGAGTAACCAAATAGGTGAAGGATTGGAACTATTGCCCTTGAGTGATATTATCATCAACCAATACCCTATGACCCTAGCTGGCTCCTCAGTTTTCAAGAGCCTTTGGAAGGCCTGTGAATTAAATAAGGATAATGTTAAATCCAAGATTAATAATATAAAACTTAATGACAACTTTAAAATCCAAACTTATAGTTCCATCTAGTGGAATTTGGATCATAATAACAAACCCTTGGCTTTGTTACAAGGGTGTTTGACTAAAAAATGGAACCATAAAGGTATTAAAGTTTTTAGGGCCATAGTGACTAATGGGCAATCAAAAATTTGGGATATCTCGAGTTTTGAGTTCAACCTCCCTCATCCTAACATAAGAATACATTCTACACTGATGTCAGCCTATAAAGAGACTACCTTCCCCATCTGTACTAAAAAAGAACTAGACTTAGCCAATGATTTTGTGTGGAAGGATGGGACTACTTTGATTGAAATCAAAGACAAGACCATCTACAAGGATCCAATTTGTAATGATTCTATTATTGATCATGTTAATAGCTATTGGGGAGTTTCCTTATCTGATAAAGAGTGGCAAAATTTTTTCTCTTCAATTTGGCATAATTCTATGGAGCCTAAAAAGGCTTGTTTCAGATAGCTTTTTCTTTTGTATAAAATTCCATTTAAGGTCAATCATTCTAGTGTTGATATTTATAATAGTTGTAGAGTCCTTGAGTTTGTAATGCATATTCTATTTGATTGTTTTTATGCTAAGGAAATTTGGAAGCTATTCTGTTATTGTTTAAAAATTTGGGATAACGATGGTAAACTAATGTGGAAAGATGTTATATTTAATGATAAGAAAGTGAGTAATGAACATAAGATGTTCTATAATATTTTATCAACTAAAATTATGTGGCACATATGGAAAGCAAGAAACGAGGAAAAATTCAAGGGTAGCAAGAGGGCACTTATTGAGTCATCAAAATGATTCACATTTCTCAATGTTGCTTTATAGGTATCAATCCACATAGAGGTTTCCATGACTAAATTGTTGAGGTTGATCAAATAGGGAAATATTTTGATCAATAGGGAAGAAGTAAGATGTGGACACACAAGGCACCATACCCATGAAGAGGCCAAAACATTTCATAGAGAATTGAATGAAATATAGAGGGAGCTCAATAATGTAGCAATTGATGTTGAAAGGCCTAGGTTTTATGCTGCCTAGGGGTCCAAGGACATGATGATGTAGTTTTAGTCATTGAAGTGGTTAGGTCCAATGCCTTATCGCCTGAAGTGGAGGAAAATTGGGGTGAAAAAAATACCAATAGTTGAAGTGGCAATGGTTAAACATACACTTATATTCAATTTTGTATAGACTGAACCTATATGTATAGTATGGTATCTTTCGAGTGCTTATAACCTTGTACAATTTTGCATCTAGCATTGTACAATTTATTTATATTCTAAACCTATTTATCTACTAGATGTATGTAACTTAGTAGCTTTGAGCTATCCAACATTAACAATCATGAACATTCAATCTCAATGTTTTGACTTACAAATGTAATACAGTTTATATGGTCTAGAAGCTCCATTGAAAATCATGTAATTGTTGGTAAACTACTTCTAATACAAAAAAAATAACTTCAACCCAAAATATTTTCTCTATACTAACACCACTATGCATACTCCTAGCCTTCTTCATTAGTGTCATGTTTATTATTTTTGTAATTCCATCTTGTTATGGAGAATAAAAAGTTGTCTTTTATCATTGAATTCCATAAGCTTTATAGAATCTATCAAATCATTAGAGAAAAATTCACTTCCATTTTCAATCCTTAAAATATTTGTTTTCTCTCTAGTTTGCAACTCAACCATTGCTTTAAATTCTTTGAATTGATTAAAAACTTTATATTTACTCTTTAAAAAATACATTCATTCCCTTCTACTATAATAATCAATAAATGAAACATAATATGCAAAATTTCCATTGAAAGAAATGTCTATAGGAAAAAATACATCATAATGAATAAGATCTAATACACAACAAGATTTATGAGAAATCAAGTAAAATTGAATACAATTTTTTTACTATAAATACAATGCTCATAGAAATTAAAATCAACATTATAAGTAATCAACCCTTTAACAAGGTTTTTTATTTTTCAAGGTCCTTAGACCCTTTTCTCTAATGTGGTCAAGTCCTTGGTTCCATAACATAGTTGCCTCTATAGGTAATTTTGATTCAGAAGAAAAAGCACCCTTGGGTACCTAGAAGCCATGATCATCCATTGAAAATGAAATTGTCAACCTTTTGAAGGAAATAGCCATCAACTTGCTTTTCATAAAATACTATTGGAATCAATGGTGTATGCATAAAAAATATACAATTCACCAAATATAACACCCCTAGCAATCACCATTAAACCTCTAACCATCTTGCATCTTGTATTAAATAAGCCTATCTACACACCCACATCTATTATTTTTCTCACAAATATTTTTTTTTCTACAAATCTAGGGATATGCAACATACCAATAATCTTTTTCATTCCACCATCTAGAAAAATAATTCAAACTTTACCATGACCAAAAATATTTAAATAAGAATTATCACTCAAGTAATTATCACTCAAGTACATCATGCCTCCATCAATTTTTTCACATTCCTAAAAGTAATCTTTGTTAGAGGTTATGTGGAAAGATAAAATTAGGTAAATTAACCATTCATCATTACGTACACAAGTGACCAAAGCTACAATGAACACATCATCATCTTCATTCTTAGACTCATAATCATAGTCAAGTTTTTTCTTTTTATTCTTCTTTTCCTTCTTTGTACTATGGAAGTGTCTAGGTTTACCACAGTTCTAAAAAAGCTTTTAACTTTCTAAGAGATTTGGATCTCCCCTTGGACATGAACTTATCATGCTTCACACTCTTCTTTCCTTTTTTTTAGGTCTTTCATGAATATTTAGGGCCTCCTTGGCATTGATTGATACCTTACTCCCCATCTCTTAAAAAATAAAATAGCCCACAAGATATTTAACTCTAAAGACAACAAAATTACTCCAAATAGCTTTTATGAGAGAATCCCATGAATTAAGAAAAAAATAAAGAAATATTTGATGGCTCTAATATTCATCAATTTTTACACCATATGATACCAAATGAGCCACCAACATACTAAAAAATTCCATGTGATTTGAAATTCATCCACCTTCGTTCATTCTCATAGAATATAATTTATTCCTCGAGAAAATTTTATTCATTGAATATTTGTTTTGATATATCTCACCAAGTTTCTTTCATAGTTTATTTATAGATGACTCTTCATAGAAATTTTCTAAAATAAAGTACTCTACATGTATAATTTGATTAGACCCTTTGATTTGTGGTCTAAAACATCATATTGATTAGTCAAAGTAGCATCTATAGGCCTTGAAACTTTCTCATCAATAGCATCCCATATATATTGATCAATTAATAGATTCTCTATTTTCAAATTTCACATCTCAAAATTGTCACCAAAAAAATTATTTACCTCTATTCTCCCTAATGTACTTGTCATTTGAAAAATTCTACAAAACCATCACAAAGAATCTTTTTGTATAAAATCCCACACAAAATTAGATTAGTTAAAAAAACCCAACCCACAATTGAAACCAAATGTGATCAAGCTTTGATACCACTTGTAAAGAAGTTAAGGTAGTAGAAAAACTTCCTACACTAATCTTGAGAGGAGGGTTATGCAAAAAAAAACCTTACAACAATTACAAAAATATAAATAGAAATATTTACATAAATACCATTCATACCACAACACAGTGATTTAAATTGAATTTTTTTTTTTGAGAGAAAGACCCTACACTCCAAAAGCTACCCAATATATTATTCATAAATTAACAAGATTGAAATATAATTATAGAACAAGCTTTCATAAGAGTGTCACCAACCAGATCTAGAGGTAACTCAACATCTTTGAGACTCTCACACACAACCTTCATCTTAAGCACCTAATATATATGAGATATGATACTTGAAAATATCAAATGGAAGTTACAAAACCACAAGCTAAAATCACCCAAAAAAGTGGTGTCCAAGTTATCTCCAATCAAAGATGCCCTACAATGTGTCAAAATACATACGAACACATGCAACTCCCCATTACAACTCTTTTGTGTCTAAAAGATTTTCATATTTTCCAATTCAAGATACCCAACATTCAGAGGCCATAACTTTTTATCTAGGAGGTTGATTGGATAATTGTTTGAGCCACAGGGAATCTCATGAAGTTCTTTATCAAGCTATACCTAGATTTTCCAATTATAACTGTATTCAAGATAAAAAATGGGTTAGTACAAGATCATGGGGGTCCAAACTAGGCCCTTAAGTGGTAATGAAAATTTAGTAAAATAGAGTTAGGAAAATTGACATAAAAATTTGAATAATTTATTTGTTGAAAGGCACAAGACAACTGAGAGGGGGGTGAATCACTTGTCACCAAACATAAATTCAAATCTCAACCACTTATCAATTTCTTATTCACTTAATTCTATTATTAAGTATGAACATAAAATGCAGATAACAAAAAGCAATATCAACACAGGAAACACTAGATTTACGTGGAAAACCCAGCAAGGGAAAAACCACGGTGAGGATTATCTCACAATATAAAGTAATTCCAAAACTGAATATATAAGGCTCACTCCCAAAAGGCTCACTGCCCAAAATAGGACCCATTGTCTGGATACAAAAGCTTACTGCTTACAAGAGGACTCACTGTCCAAACAAGGAGGCTCATTGCTTACAAAAAGATTACAAAACAAAAGTGGCTTTACAAAAAAAATGAACTTGTAAAAATACACTTAACAAGTGCTTCTTTGGTTCTGGTGATGCTCAATAAACTGACTTAATGCACTTCATCATCTTCACACTTCTTCACATTTGCATCATTGCAATTCATCTCACCCACAATCTTCAAAATTGTTCGACATATATATCTGACCTATTCATAAACATCAATTAGTTTGGCCTAACTAGATGCAACCAAAAAGACTAACTGTCGGTATAGACACATAAAAATGACCTAGGTCTGCAAGTTCTATTTTCTCCACGTTTCTTCCTAACATAATTAAAATATTTAATTATGTCCTATGGTCCAAATTCAACTATTAATTAAATAATTCTCAATTATTTAATTAATTCATGTCTTTTATTCCTCTTGATTGTTTAAATAAACAAATTTTATTTATTTATTTAAATACGTCACTAATTCTCTAATGTCTCTTTATGATTAAATAAATTCTTAAATTTATTTAATTCATCTTTTGTCCATTATTTCCTCCTAATTATTTAAATAAATAAATCTTATTTATTTAAATACGTCATTTAGAATTCTAAATGTCTTCTTATAATTAAATAAATTCTTTAATTTATTTAAAATTTTCCCACTTTCTAATTTTCTCTCTTAGTAAATAATTCAAATTAATTATTTATTGTCACATGGCCCCACCTTTTGGAATTAAATTAATTTTTTAATTCAAAATGACAATTTCCTCCATAAATCAAATAATTTCTAATATTATTTGATTTACCAGCTCTTTCTTTTTCTGTGCCATTCTTATCTCTTTGTCACATGCAATCTTGTCCCTTGATTTGATTTTGTAAAATCAAATCTGAACCATTCATTTCAAATTTACCCTAATGTTGCCCTAACCCTAATTGTGGGTTGCCACATTCAATCTCAACCATTGATCTTAGGGCATTTTTCAATCTTCAATCTTGGCCATCCACCCAAAATTGACTTTTCTGTAAAATGGCAATTTTGGTCTCATTTGAACATCTCCACACTTCATCTCTTGGCATTGTGATCTTGACATCTTAGCATTTCTTGACCTCATGCTTTAGGATTTCTTCATAGTTGCTTAGTTGCATTGTGAGGTCTTTTGAGTAGAATCCTTCAACATTTGTTTAGGACATTGGCATTATCATAGGTTTCTCATCACAAATCTGAGGGAAAACATAATAGTGTAGCAAATAGAGAAGGTCCAATGGAAGTTAATCATGGAGGTTGAAGATATTTGGTGAGATCTTTCCTTGTTTTCATGTTTTTACTCCTTTTTTCTTCATTGTTTTGCTTTGGGTTATCTTATTTTAAGCTCTAATTTGCTAACCTAGGTTTTTCCCTAAGCTACATTGGTGAACCCAATGCCAGAATCGTGTTTTTTGCAGATTTTTGTACAACATTTTTGTGTTTTTGTAGGTATAGGTACGGAGCACCGCATTTGCTATTTTATGAGATGCATTTGCAGTATCGCGATGCATTCACCTTGCAGAACGACGCATACACTCTGTTGTGACACATTCACCTTGTAGAATGATGCATTTTCTCTGTCGTGACGCATTTGACTTGCAGTTTGATGCATCTATCTGCGATTCAACTTTCAACTGTGAGATGCATTTGTGTGTAGAATGACACATCGCCTAGAAATTTCTAATAATGCCTCTGATGCATTTGACTTCCAGAACGATGCATTTTCTTGGTAAAAATTTACTTTCAATTTTTTGCAAAATTTTTCAGATTTCTTTTTTCTGTTAGTAGCTTAGAGGTTTTTGGGTTACTAATATTCTATTTATAGCATGTGGTGAGGAGTCTAACCTTTGTTTTTATTGTCACTTTTTCAATTCCTTAAAGCAAAAAAACAACAAACAATCTTGCATTCACATGTCATTGGTTAAAACAAACATGCATGCACAATCATGGGTTTAAAATGAACACAATCTTGCATTGAAACTCATATGGTTAAAATTTACATGCATTCTCATGTCATGGGATTAAAATGAACTTTTTATTTCTCACATCAAATTAAAAGTTTAAAATGAACAAAGTGTTTTAGGTTTTTTCCTCACATTACAATTTTGATAACTAAAATAAACAAGTGTCTACAATTTGTGTAATCCTGATTCAAAAATAGAAGTATCCTCTCCCCTTACACACTTGTGCAATCTTGGGTGCAAGAGAAACTATTATTGACTCTAGGAATTGGGCCTTCCTTGGTGGGAAAAAGTACTCACTGCAAGGTGACTCAAACCAACAATGAAGCTCTTTAGCTGAGCTACTCCTAAACGATATACAAATGTGAATCTTAATGGAAAACTTAGGATTACGAGTGCGAATGTGTCACATAGACAAGTTAATTCCCAAAACTCTATTGAGCATAACCTCTTCAGGTTGGAATTCCTCCTTATCGAAGCTAATCTTACCCCATGTGTGGCCACTTGAATGAGAGTCCTGAACTAAAAACCTTTTTGTAGTTTCCAAAAACCCATCTATTTGCTAGTGTAGCAACAGTCGTTGCCAAGGCATCCACATTCTCATAGTTCTTAGTAGAGGTGAAAAGCCTGCCATGAGAGAGTTATGGGGGCTTGAAGCCTGGTTGACCAAAGAAGTTAGTGCAATGTAAGGGGGAGTTTGTGTGGCCAAGCTTCTAGATTACCTGCTAAGAATAAGTGCGGTTGGGGAAACCCACATGGAATCTAGTGGATATAGTCCTTGCCTAACCTAGGATTGTGCTTGTCTTCATTGTGCATGTTTTCAAACAATCAAAATTTTGTGTTTTCCAAGTGTTTTCAGAGACATTGAACAAATAAACACCTTTCAAAAACCTAGAAACGCTCATTCAAACTCAAATAATTCTAAAATCTTTCCAAATTTTCAAACAAACTAGACCTCCATTCATCTCACAATGCATTTTCTATTTTGTGCAATGAATTCACCATTTTGAATTGTATTTGAGACTTTATGTGCTGCAACCGCTCTGCTAAAATGCATTTTCTACCCTTTTCATCACATTTGACTGGTCTGAACCACATTTGATTTCTAGAATGATGCAATCACTTTCCTAAGCTACATTTGTGACCTGAAATGATGCATTCGTTGAACCTGAGACACATTTGACATACTGCAACATATCTATGACTTGAAATGATGTAATTTCCTAGAATTTACAAAAAAACACTGTTGCAGTCCAAAACCCGAGATTAAACATCTTCAATCTATAGTCAAACATCTTTTTTCCAATGGCCACTGTTAAGAACTAGACAAGGAATTACTCAAGTCCTTCATTCTTTGCATCTTTTAGCTTGAATTCTCCCATAGGTTCATCCTTGCAAACTTCTAGTTGCACCCTTAGAGTCCATCATCATCATTTTCAACAATAAACCAGCCTTTAGGTTGTAGACTTTGGAATAGGAAAAAATTACCATACTTTGCAAAATCCTTGCCTTTAAGAGTAGGTTATCATTGGACTTAGTCAAAATAATTTCTTTTATTCATTGTCCTTTTGTGAGACATTTCCAACTCAATAGTCTAGTTAGGAAACCTCACTTTGTCATCTTGTCATTTAGTCATATGAACAAGTCCTTTGATGATCCAAATTGAGACATAGACCAAGCTTTGAGTGGTTGAGTAAACATTTTCTAAAGTCCATCAAAATTACTTTGACCTTTGCACTTGCATACTTTAGAACATTCAAGTGATTTTTAGTCCTCATTTTGCATACCTTATTTCTAAAAATCCAAAAAAAAAAAAGTTTCATACCTTTCATCCTTGTCCTTTTGCATTTGTCATTTCCTTTAGACAACATTGTCATATTGCATCTCTTATTGCCAAAAAAAAACACAAAAATATATTTGCATTCACATCCCTTATTCAAAAAATACAAAAAAATAGTGTCATACCATTCCCATTCATAGACCTAGTTGTCATTTTCATCTTCCTCATTTGAGAAAATCCTTATATGGTTGAGACTAGGCTCCAAAGGAAAATAATACAAATGGACCCTTTTGGACAAGACACCAACCCCTATAACTTCTCTAATTACATGAATCAAAACACAGACTTGGGGGAACCTTTCATCAATCCCTTCAGTGACATGAACATGACATCTTCTTCACGCAACCCCTTTGAACCATTCATACACAGAGACGAAAACAAACATGTATTTGTGGAAGACTTCAAAGCTGCTGCACAAAATCCCAACGTGGCCTCCTTGGTGGAAGAATTAGTCTTGCAAGATTCAAACATATATCTAGCCATGCTTTTATACCAAGGGGACAAATTACCATGTGAGTTTGACATTAATACCTTAAGAACAACCTCTCCTAATCATGATGCAAACAATAATGCAAACAATACCTCCGATAGCAGTCAACCCCAACACAATGCAAACAATACCTTCATTGGTGCCACCACACAAAGTGAAGCAAACACCATCAATGCTACCTCTAATGGCACCTCCAATCAAAATACTTCCAACATGATTAATGCAACATCAATTGGAGGAACATCAACCATGTCACAAGCCACATCACAATCAATGCCTCTAATGTTAACAACGTGCTCACAATCCACTAGATCTACCTTTGCATCCTTAAAAATGGGGGAAAGTTCTTCAAACCCCTTATTTGGAGCTTCATCTAGCACCATGGGAACATCTTCAAATCCTTTATTTGGGTCTTCAAACAATACCATGGGAAAAAATTCATTCAACCCCTTTGGGAGAAATAAATGTCAGATTTCCATTCTAGGTCCCTAACCAAATGTCAATACTTCATCACAACTTAATACCAACACCAATATTCCCCAAAGGAAAAACACCAACATATCCCATGGACACATATACCAATTTGGAAAAGGAAATCAAATTACGCAACACATGACTTCATTTGGACAATAAAACATTCAAGGTCAACACATTCCACAAATATCAACTAATACTGTTGAAGTGCACATTCCCACATACGCATCACATATCCATACCCAACAACACATCCCTAATCAAAACATGCAATAACAAAAACCTCCAAACCAAAACATGCCATACATTTCACAACAAAAATACACACCAAATAAAAACACATCTTTATAACAAATGGGGACTCATGGAATACCTATCACTAGCATGTGTGATGCTATGAACCACCCCATAATTGATGCACTCACAACCCATATTGTGACGTTGCAAAAATAGATGGAGAACATGCAAATGAAACATAAAAAAACTCACACATCATATGACCTATATCCATACCCTTTGACACAAGTCTACACATGCTCCAGTTCCCTCCTGGATATGTGGTGCCAAACTTTACTAAATGCAAAGGCAAGACAAATCCCCTTGAACACATTTGAGAATTTACAACCAAGACATCACCTATGAACATACTTATTTTATGAGACTCTTCCCTAGGAGTCTTGTAGGTCCTATACTTGAATGGTTTTCCACCTTGCCTAAGGGAATAAAATCATGGGAGGAACTTGCAGAATTTTTTTTTCAAAATTACACCTATAACATTGGCATCGACGTCTCCATTACCAATTTATGCACGCTTACTCGAAAAGAAACTGGTGAGACCTTTATTCCATTATTTTAAAGATGGAGAAGTTTAGCAAGTCGTTGCCATATTGAGATACTAGAGAAAGAAAAGGTAGACTTGTTTGTCCAAAACATATTGGGCCCATTGAAATATAATTTGCAAGTTCATTCTTGCACCACTTTCAAAGATCTAGTAAAAAAAGGAGTCCAACTCAAAAAGGCCCTTATTGCTAAAGGAGAACTCAAATATGGCAACAAGAACATGAACAAAAACCCACCTGCTTACAAAAATAAATACTAGGTCAAGAATAAACACATCACTAATGATGGCATTGTTGATGCTAAGGAAGTAAACACAATGGGTCCTATATTCACTCTCAAAGGATCTCAAATGCAAAACACATTATTGATCACACCAACACCTGCTGCAAATGCCATCCAAAATAGCCAAAACAATCAAAACAATCAAAACAATCAAAACCAAGGACATCCACATCAAACCAAACAATTTCCAAAGAGATGCACATACACCACCTTGGGAGAACCAATTGAAGAGGCCCTTAAGAAGATCCTCAAAAACAATGTCAACACATTATAGGACCCTAAGCCATATGAACTAGGAAAATTCAAACCATCATGGTGGGATGACAACACTTTTTGTGATTACCACTGCGCAAAAGGGCATAAAACCTCCTCTTGTTGACAATTAAGAAATATTGTACAAGATCTCATTGAAAATCGTACCATTAAGCTGAGTGGACAACAATTTACTTCAAATGCAGACCACACAATTCATAAAAACCCACTACAGGACCACAATTTAAATAATCCCTCATCGTCAGGTCCAAAGACTAATAATAACCGAGCCAATTATACTCACACCGCCTTTGACTATTCTGGTGGACCCATTATTAATCATCTTTGAGTTGCTAATGAATATGTTAATACAATTACCATCAAGAAATCACCTAAGTGTAATGTCACTACTTGTGGTGGAAAAGTCACCATAGTTGGTTATCCTCCCTCTAGACAGTTGAAGATCACGATACTTGGTCCAATCTCATTGACCAATTAGGAAAAACACCTACTCAAATCTCTATACTTGAGCTGCTACGCATCTCTCCTATGCATAAGGCCATACTTGACAAAACTTTACAAGAGTCTTCTGTCCCTCATGACATTGATGTCAACCAATTTGAATCCATTATGGGATACTTAACCACTCCCCATTACAACACATTTTTAGACCATGACTATTCATCACCAAGACCCTCTCACAATGACACATTACATATCGAAGTCTTTGTCCATTAACATAAGGTCAAATGAGTTTTAGTAGATGGTGGAGCAAGAATGAACATATGCTCCCTCAAACTGCTTAACACACTAGGAAAGTCTCAGATTCTTGTGTAGATGCTACCAAGAGCATTTTTATAAAGGCATATGATGATGAAGAATGCTCCTCTCAGGGTATTATCACACTTCCTATCCGAGTTGGGTTAGACATTATGGATACAACATGTCAAGTCCTAGATCTTGAGATACCATATAACATCTAGCTTGGTTGACCCTGGATCCACACCCGAAAATATATTCTATCCACTTACCATCAATGCTTGAAGTTTCCTTTTGATGGCACAAAAATCACCATATATGGAGACCTTGATCCCTTCTAGTATTGTACCAATCTAAGGGGTATTTTAGAACATCAATTGCCCATTAACCAAGAAGCTTTGATTTCCTCTTCTTCCAAATACATCAATCTATCCAAACTCACCAAATCGTCAACATCCACTCCTTCACCTTCCATCACACCATCTCCCTTTGTCTTGAAGGGTGATCCTAATATCAAGATCTAGGACCAAAGTTGTAGGGAATATAAATTGAACATGGCCTACTGCATCACTAAAAAACCCAAGTCTCCAAAGGCTTATGGTTGACCTTATTTCAAAATGGAGCCTAAAGAGATTTTCAAAGTTCCTCCAACACAATTTTTTATAAAATGGGGTGACATGAGTAAACAAGACATTGAGGACATATCAACTTGGATTTATAAAGATCTAGAAGACCCATCCCCATTACTAGTTCAGATATATGGAAAAGGCTATGATATGGTAAAGGCACAGGGCTATGACAGAACTAGTGGCCTTGGTAAAAACAAAACTAGAAGGTGAGAACCTATTATGCCTTCTTGAAGACCAAAAATTCTTGGGTTAGGGTTTGGGCTACCTAAAATTGATGATCGACGTACCAATGTACTTTCTGGTGAGAGCATGAATGCTTACGAAAGTGTTGAGGCTATCGAAGATTCCCTTACCAAAATTGACTCACATGAATGGGAATTTAGTTCCCAAAGATCCCTGAGTGACTGTTGCCTTGATGAAATGTTTCTGGAACTTGGTGAACTTTCCTTTGATGAACAATTCATGAAGATGATCAAAGTTGACCTTCCTAAAGACACTCCCAAAGTCCCATTGAATAGAGAAGAATGGGTAAGACTCTTTTGGCCTCATGACAATGATAAACCTACACTGTCATCTAACCACCAATCTGACACACCTATCTAGCTATCTGATCCTAATGACCATCATTCGAATTCATCTGAATCACCACATGACACTGTCAACCATGATTCCAATCCATTTGTCCCCTATGTTTCCAATGAGTCTGACTTATCTAAATTGAGTGAAGGAGAATATTGGATTGAATTTGAGTGGGAATTGGAAGATGACAATTTCATCTTTACCCTATCTGAATTTGTCTGCATGATTTCCACATCCTCTCCACCATTTACTAATACTGATGATGGTATCTCCCTTTTCTACCCACAACTAATTGATTGGGATCAATAAGGCCCGCCAGTTATGGACATATTTCAAAATGATGAATCTATTGCATAATTTATGGGGTTTTGTGAGGGCATACCAAGTGGGGACCA
>VDFB02061106.1:0-23225 GCA_007258455.2 Sequoia sempervirens
CTCTTCTTCTTGGATCAATTATGCTCTTCTCTCACTCCTATCACCACTTGCAGTTGAACTTTGATTTTGAGGACACTTGAAAGATGGGTGTCCAAATTCATTACACCTCTAACACCTTTCTGAGAATTCATTGTAATCTCTCCTTTGCCTAAATTTTGTCCTTCCACATCTCCATCCTCCTCTTGCTTCAGAAGCTTGTTCTTTGTTCTTCTCAGCATCTTCATGGTCTTCCTTAGGCTTCCTTGATGGTGTATTTGTGCCTCTACCCCTAGAAGTGTTGCCTCTTCCTCTTGCTACCTTCTCTTGTCTCCTCTTTAGTTTTTCTTTTGCTCTCATTACCATTTGAAAGAATTGTTCAACTAATTTATGTGCCAACAAGCTAATCTCATCCTACATGTTATACCTCAAGCCATTCAAGTACCTAGCAAGAATTTCTTCCTCATCTTCTTCATGTTTAGTTCTTATGCTTAGCTTATTAAATTCTTCAGTATAAGATTGCAAATCTCCTTTGCCTAAGATTTTGCAACTTCTTAAGGAATTGAACATTATAATCACAAGGAAGGAATTTACCTTTCAGTTTGGTCTTCATCCTCTCCCAAGAAGTGATCTTGTTCTTTCCTTGTCTTTCCCTTTCCTCTTGCACAAAATTCCATGACAACAAAGCATGTCCTTTCAATTTTGGTTTTTCCTTCTTCACCTTGTGCTCTTAATCAATCTCTTCACTCTCAAAGTAGTTATCCAGAGCCCCTATTCAATCCAAGAGATTTTCACTATCAAGTTTGCATCCATAAATAGGCACATAAATTTTTCCTTTCCCATCTTTCTTCATATCCTTCAAAATCTTCACCATTCTCACATCATCTGGATCCATCTCTTCCTCTTCATTGGAAGTCTCCTCTTCTTTAGTTTCACTTTCATCCTCTTCCACTCTTTTCTTTGCCTTCCAAGCAGCCATCTCTCTTTTCAAGGCTTCTATTTCCCTATCATGGGTGTCAGTATTCTTTGCAACTACACTTTCTTTAGGAGGCATTTCACAATCCTCTCTTCACCTACCTACAAAACCAATTCAAAACACCAACACAAGATCTACTACTATTCTCCGATACCACTATGATGTAGACCCAAGAGGCTCAACCACATTCAAACTGATAACCTACCTTCAAGAGGCATGTAACAAGATTAAAATAACCTATTTGAGAAATTCAAACAATCTTCAAAGTCTGACAACAACCAGAAGCATGATTTCTCACTTTCACCCTTGAATCTTAGTACTAGTGCAAACTCAATTTTTGGCCTTTAACTCAAATACTGTCCAAGACACCTAAAAAAACTATGATGGATTCAAACACCCATTTTAGAGTTGTAACAAATATCTCAAAGTAAGATGTAAGTATTTTGGACCAATCTCCTAAAATCACCCCTCCTACGCTGACCTAATTAGGCTGATTAGGCCTAAATTACAAAGAATCATACCTTTAAACTTAACACATACCCCTGAAACCTTGGGGAAACATTTCTCATGCCCTCAAACCTCTAAAACCACAATCAACACCTAGGGTTGACACTTCCAGCATAGCAAACCACAAAACCATCAATTTCATGCCAAATTAAGAGGGTTTATTCAAAATCCCACTTGCAAAACCTTCTAGACCATGCCACTAACTAAAAAACTTGTATTCTGATACCAATATGCTCAAAAGTTGGAAAAAACTCCATACTCTCATTGATTTTCACAAACCCTAGGCTAAGGGCTCCATTTTCATGTGCTTTTCTTCACAAAAAGCAACAAAACAATAACTTTATCTCCCATATTCCTCCTCCACAACTCTAGTCATGCAACCTAAAACCTACACAGACTTCCTAGGGCCCATTACACTAGTTATAGAAGATATAGTTGGTGTAAGGGCCCTTAAATCAAGATTTTTGGTTCAAAACCCTCAAAACTGGGTGTACCCCATTGTTCACAAGAAAACAATTAAAGAATGCTTCAAATCCTTTATTAACCCTTCAGAACATGTGGAAACCAAATTAGATGCATGTCAATACATTATTCAAAAATAATTTACACAATGAAATTACTGTACGTTACCATATAGGTCTGGAAAAGACAGGAAAACTTAGAAAATTGCTGATAGTAGTGAGGATTCAATTGAATTTCTTCACAAGATCACAAAAATAAACCTTAAAAATGAGTTTCCATGCCTTTTTTAAGGTTTCTCCTCATCAAACCAATGAACAACCACTTCTTAACTGAATTTTGAATTCCTAATGACCGTTGGAGGCCAAAATTATACTTGTTTACCTATCTTTATTAACAACACATTTGATTCTTTTTACATCCTTTTACCATTTGACCCTCCAAAAAATTTAAAACATTTTTTTTGGTCTAATTAGACCTTATTGAACCAAAAAAGCATGACCTAGTGCATAAAAGGAAACATTAACCTACTTAGACCCCCCATTTGTCATCATTAACAATTTCTTCACATATTTGACCTTAATTACAAAAATGGATCATTGAGACACCAAATGGTCTTTTTAGACCTTATTAAAGAAAATAAACATAAAAAAAAAAATTCTCAACCTCCCTAGACACTTGTATGATTAACCTCTAATGCTCCAATTGTGAACATAAGGTGTAGGTGCTCCTGCACCAAATAGAGGCAAACATGGGTTCTTCTTTTCATTTGATGGCCTTGAGCCATCAAATATGGTTTGAATAATTGAATAAAGACTTTGTTACCCAATGGTTCTGGCACTTGGTCTACTCCCTAGAGATATCGAATCATGTCATGCCTGCAATGGAAATGTATACCCGGTCAGAGCCACTAATGGCATCTTCAAAATTTTCAAATTTTTAGTGCCTATGATAAAAAAGTTGATATGCACACTCACAAATGCACCTAAAAAATCTATCCCAGTAACCTACTTTGGAGGGTCATAAATCAAAGCCAGTTGGTTTTCATGTCAAATTCCTTGGTAGGTGTATTCATTTGACATATGTGAACATTCTTGCCTAGTTTCAGCCTCTTGTGATGAGTTTTGACAGGGTTTTGAAACACAAAGATGGAGGGTTCTGGGACTATTTTGTTTATTGCAAACTCTCAGTCCTAGGGAGTGGCCTCCTATTTACACTGATATTAACTGGATGATCATCATGAAAAATGGATTGGTTCCCTACATTCCACTCACATTCATATGCTCCCTGGTCTAATTTTAGAGTCTCATTATTTTCTTTGATATTTTTACCAAGTCAAAAGAGATTGCAGTTTGTTATGTTTTTACATCTGCATTTCCAGAGTGTTTTAATGTCAACTTTGACCATGAATATCTTGTGAAGAAAATGAATTTAATGAAATACCTCTTGCACACATACTAAATGGACCTAAATGATCTATTGTTTCTAGTGGTAGCTTCCCAAGAGGTGACTTGGTGTGTCCTAATTGGTTTTTGATAGGTGTATTTGCAAAAAAGTCTAAGAGAGCCACTTTGGCATTGAATATATTTTGTAGCTCGAGATGAATTTTCCTAAGACATTTGTTGCACTAAATTATTTCATCAAATGTCTACATGCTTGTGCATTTTCATGACTCTAAGACGTCGTTTGACTAGATTTACAAGGTGATTCCATAGGCCACTTGACCTATTTTGATTGTTGTGAAAAATGCTAGAAAGTGGATTTTGATGGTTGCCCACTTCAAATTTTTCATGCCAGATGCATTCAGGTGGTCTCATATCAATTCAAGGTTGAATTTTTTTTTTGAAATGACACTTTTTTTAGTTGAGCCCACAAGGGGACCCCAAATGTATCACACAACTCAAGGAAAACCATTAACATGTAAAAGGATAGTCTTAATGAATGTAGTGAAGATTGCAAATGGCACTCGTTTTCCCAATGGCCAATTGGAAATATTTATATTTAATTTTTTGGTAACTCTGATAGAAAGAAATTTCACTTAGTTTTTCCCAAGACAATGATGATAAAATATTTGATACAAATGGGGAAGGTTGAAGAAGTTAAAACTAATTTATTTTTGATAACTTGATTGATGAGGGACATAAACCCTCACTAGTTATCTATACAAGCTTTGTGGGTCCTTTTTTTGTTCATAGCTTGTAAGAAGTGTAAAGATTGAAAACCATTATTTGTTAGTTACATAAATGCAAATAAATGTAGTGATTTGAGTTATCGTGGGGTAAAGTCACAACACTATTCACCTTACTGTGTTGTTTGAACAATTACGTGAAGCTAAAAAAGAAAATCATTTTATAGTCTAATGTTGTTGAAAGTTTCTTTTATAAAAGGATGCATATATATTTGCAGCCATAGCTCAAATTTGGAAAGGGGTCCAATTAAGTATAAATTTGATTAAGGATGCACTAAAGATGGAAAAGCACTCATCAAATGCTTTATTGTGCCTTGAAACATAAGGAAAATGGAATAATTAAAACTACATGAAGTAAATCAAAAGCAAAAGATTTGATGGGTGATCACTAGGTATAGAGAAACTGTCAAATAGTACAATAACATGCAAATCAATATAAAAAGATTTCTTGAGGAAGATATAGTGTTTTAATTGAGAATGATACAATAAATGTTGTTATGAACTCAATTTTAGTTTATGGTGTTTTGACATAAATGAAAACAATTTCATTTTGAGGGAATTCCAAGATAGATAAATTGTTCAAGAGTAGGGATATGAAGATAGGTTTTATCAGTAGGTGAAACAATAGAGGGTTGCAAAGCTTGTGACCAAAGTGGAGACATATTCAAGAAAACTATTATCAAATTTTTACACAACTCAAATTGACAAAGCTGGTTATACAAGTTCATTTTTAAGGTGAAGAATTTTAGTTTGTTTCTACAGATGTTTTAACCATTGCAAATAATTGATTTGTTGAGTTTTAAGAAATGCAATGTGTTTTTAGTTGCTTTATATGACTTGCAGCATTATGTATTGCATTAAAGGTAAACAGAGTGCTTTCATTTTGTTCATTCACAATGTTCAATACATTGTTTGCAAGAAAAAAAAGTATAGAATTGAACAAGTATTTCACAAATGTTGTTTTTGTATTCATTGGAGTAAAAAGGAGAATCAAGTGTCCCACACAAGCCATGGAAGTAGCTGGAAAAATTAACCATAAAGAATATCATACACTATTGAAGATTAAAAGAAGGAGAGAGCATGTAAGAAAGACCATAAGAGTCATTGCTTGATGGTGTCTTTGAGCTGCCTCCCGAGTTGAGCTTTATTTCTTCTTTTATCCTCCAAGTGAACTTACAAGTGGATGAAAGGATTTTTAGAGCTCAGACTATGAACATTCCTACATGGTCCATAAATAGTAATGTAGGATATTGTCTATGATGCATTGAATCAACTAAGCAAGGATAAGAGTAGTACAAGAGAATACCAAGGAGAATGCATCATGAGAAGATTTTAAATTTATTGTTTAATTTAACATTGTTTGTTTCCATATGTAGGTATAGGAAAATCCATGTTTTTTTTGTTTTGGATATCATAAATCATATGGTGTAAAATGGGCTCCCACAAGGGTTGAGACCAGGCATTCTTCCCCTCAACATTCCAAAGAGGGGTTTTTAAAAAATGAGACAACTCAAAATTGCTCAAAGAGACATGCATCTGAAGGAGTGCATAAAGTGCCATGAAGACTCAAGCAAGTGATCACCTAAGATAGTCAAGTCTAAGAGTACAATGAAATGAAAATCATAGGTTATCAATTATTCAAGTGAATTGTAGTCAAGTGCATAATCACATAATGTGATAGTGAAATGCATACATAATGCCTTGTTTACAAATCAGACAATGATAATTGAAGAAAACAAAGAAGCTTCAAATCATCAACATCAGGTACTCTTATTTTAAAATCTTCCTTGCAAGTGATAATTTTACATCTACTGTTGTTGTCTAGGAAATAAAAATGCATGAAGAGTATAGAAGAGAGGTTGAATCCATTAGTAATAGAGTGACAAATGGTTGCAAGTAAAGCATGAGAGTCAAATGAGTGAAAGAAAGAAGAACGACTGAACTAAAATGTAATACACCAAGGTTTGAGTGAACATAATGGTAAGAAACATCATTCATAAAGTGCAAAGAAAATGTGACAAGTGGCTTCAAGTAAGATACTGAAAGCAAAGAATGAATGCAAACATGGCATGGTTGACTATGGATGCAACACATTAAGTGTTTGGACTAAATGTAAAGTGTGGACTAGCATGATTCAATGAGGTAATTTTTAGAATGAAATAAGTTTTGCTTGAAAGCATAAAAGGAAATCACATTACATTGATTAATCAAAAGTGAAGCCAAACATGCATTTTCTAGGCAATCAAAATTAATGATAGGCATCAAAGTAACCTATAGAAATATCACAATGGCTGAAAGTAAAATTTTCATAACGAGAAGTCAAAACATATCAAGGTAAAATACGTATAAGAGTAAATTTATGTATGTCTCAATGCATCAAGTGTTTAAGTAAATAGAATTATTCATGAAAGTAATTTGTAGAGCTTAAGTTGTTTTAGTAATTTAATGCAATGAATGTAAGCTTTTTTGTTCTCATAAAGCATAAAGTTGTGGTGGAAGTGAGAATAGATGGGTTTCTCCGAAGCATTCAAATGCATAAAGTGTGCGATAGTGCACAACAAGGTAGCCTAGAGGTGCACCGTGATGACTAAGTGCAATATTGCAAGACAAGTAAGTGAAGTGAAACATTCATATGTAATTCCTCTGAAGAGAAAAAGAAGCTTTTGTATGTCTTCATTGAGTAAAAATGTGTGCAATGGTTACTACAATTCATGTTAAAAAATGAGTTAAAATTCATACCAAATAGGAAACATGTTTTGATAAGTAACTGGGAGACATCAATTTAGTAAAACTTCATTACATCTATACACTTCAAGAAAATTGAAAGCCAAAGATTGCTACAATCTGTGCACCTTGTTGGGGAGATACAAACAGTGAAAAGGAAGAAAATAGTTGTTCCATTTAAAATAATCTTTAAGTTAAGTGGAATTTGCATAATAAAGATAAGAAAATAAGCTACAGTTGTAGGTGTTGAGCTTGAAAATAATTAAATTAATTTTCTTACGATGCTTTCTGAATAGTGCTTGTGCTATAGGAGACTAGGGTTTTAAATGAAATAAGTGCAAGATACCGAGTTTTGAACCTTTAAGAGAAAGTCACATGGTGTGCATTGTGAGGTTCCAAAATGCAAAGATAATGAAGTATTTCAAGCTCATACAAGAATGTAAAAGACCCAGTTGTCCTCTCATGGCCGCAGCCTAGGAGAGGTTATCATTCACAAATGTTGATATCCACTTAGGGTTTTGTGCTCAAAATGAAAATACAAGGAAAAACAACAAGGGTTCGAGCCTCAACAATAGAAATTCATCCAAGATATGATGGAATCAAAGCTACAAGCCCGCAGCCATGAAGGGTTTTGGAAATGCATGAAATGAAAAGCATGTATCTAGAAATGTCTTCATTTAAAAAGTGTTTTCATTTACATAGTATGGGTCGAGCCCATGAGCTTTTATTCAACAGAAAATAAAAGATAATACATAGTGGTGGTCGTGGCTTGTGCAATGTCTGAGCTCAAAAGACACGTAGAACTTCATCATTTTATATGAGAAAAGCTTGAATAAAGCTTTATTTAAGAGGGAAATGCTCTTAAAAGATGAAGAAATAGAGCTTACGTTGAATATTTGTGTAGTGGAGCACAACAAAGCCCATAGCCAGAGCCTTCAAAGAGCTCAAAAAATCTCCATTGGTGTCCATGAAGAATGACAGAAAGTATTCAGCACAAATTAAAGCCCAAAATGCATCAATATGCAATGACAGCCATGGCCTAAAGGCCATTTTTTCTCATCGAATGTAGAGAAGAATCAATAAAGAGGGCATAAAAAATGGTCAAGAATCAAGCTCCAATGCTCAAACCCTACTCTCCCATGGCAGTGCCTAGCAGAGTTCTTTTCTCTCTAACTTGGTTGATACAAATGATGAGGAAAATTAGGGCTCAATGAATGTTTTGATGTTATGATTTTCCCTTCATTTTCATTCGAATGTGATTTTGATTACATTTCTTTTCCAAAACAAATTCCTTGATTCATGCCTTGCATCATGTGTTGCCTAGGTCGAATTCCTTAAGAATTTCTTTTTATGATTTTTTAAATAAAATCTAATCAAAACCATGCATATTGTCCTCTCACTAGGGTAGGCCCTTCAGTGCCTTAGAAACTTTTGATGCCCATGCATTTTGCCTTAGGAGAAATTGACTGATGACTTTAGGCCCTCAAATTTTTCCCAAGTCTTGAATATTTTAGAGTCCCCTTGAACTTTTCAATCATTTTATGTGATGGGATTTTAAATTATTTTTATGATTTTTTGTAGAAAAATCAAATGTATAGAGAGCTTGTATAATATTTTGATTTTTTCAAAACATTGATGGAAAAATCAACATGTTTGGAGATAGAGAATGAATAAATCAAAGTAACTAAAGATGAGTCAAAAAATCAAGTGCACTTAGACTTTCTATATGGTAATTCAAAAAAATGCATATGATTGTAAAGCAACACTAGTGGTAATGTTTCCATAAATTACCTCAGTGTTTGTTGGTATTTTAAATGCAGTTGATACACTCAAGTCTTCTTGGGAGACTTTCTATTTTTAGTTTCAGTTTTGGGCAGATTTAAAAAGGAGGTGGCAGTTTGAACATTCTATTTTTTAGTTCTAGGCAGTTTTAGATCTGATTTTGTGGAGTTTTTGGATCAGCGTGTTGGAGGTTAGAAGTTTCCATTTTTTTTAAGCTGTTTGGAGCAGTTTGAGCCCCTTCTTTTTTAGGATTTTTCCTTGAGCTTGAAAATGTAGAATGAGTTTCTTTGTGGGCCTAATTTTTCTATTTTTGCACCATGGAGGTAACTTGGTGCCTATAAGTTGGAGAAATTTTGAATTTCTCAGGGTTCAAATTTTAGTTTCTTGCTCTCATATGCATTGTTGAGAGTTTTGTAAACTTGTTGGATTAGATTTTGATGTCTTGTTCCTTCAATTTCAATATAAGAAATAGATTTCACCTTTCGCTTTCTCTTGTCATGTTCTTATAGTAATAATTTGGATGATTATTTTTTATTGAAAGATGAGAATCCTTCTTTTGTCTTATTATTGTGGGTTGTAGGCAAGAAGTGCAATTATTCTAGGTTGCATATTGTATTCAATGGTCTATGAATGTTTATGCAAAATACTATTGAGCTAGATATCTTAAGGTGATTTGTGAGAGCTAATGTTTCAAGAGGGATTGTTGTGAGTTAAGTTGTGTCAGAATCCTTGAATATCTAGTTGCTCGTCATTAGCTGTAGGTTTCATTTTTAGTTTTCTTTCTCCCTTTTTCCTTAGAAAGTTCATAGTTTAGGTGATTAGCTAGAGGGAACAAACCCACTCTAGAGATTCACTCCCACCAATTGATTGACCCACAAATCAGGGAGTGTTTCCATGTTGCAATAGGATAGCCAAGCCTAGCTTGACTGAGGGTGCAATCCTGGTTGCCAATAGTTTTTGGCATGCTTGGTGGGACTCTAGGGACTTGAATTTAGAGTCATTTCTAAGTTATTGACTGTTGTCCAATATATGCAACATAATTTTCTGCCTATAGAGGTCCAAAAAGTATACCTAGTGACTTCCGAATGCTTGTTTTACTGCAGATTTAGTGAAGACAACTTATGAGAAGAATCCAGATAAGGTCAACTCCACCACCTTTCAAGTATTTGTAGCTCTCCCCACCAAGAATAAGAGGAAGAACACCAAGAAGGACTTTTGATTTAGCAAGAAGAGTAAAGTATACACCTCCTGAGCTTAGTCCCATTGTCTCAGTAAAGAGGAACCCAACTCTGATATCTCAAGTACCTCCTCTAGCAAGGCAATTTGCTTCTACTCCATTCAAAGGGGGCAACCCAATACTGATATCCAAACAAAATGACATTCTAGTTGGTGCACTCAAGGGGTTGCCATACTTCATAGGAGAGGACCAAACTAACCCAGTTGAACATATCAAAGATGTGGCAATGTTGTGTTCAGTGCACAACATAACAAAACAAAGTATAGCCATAAGATTGATGGCTGCCTCATTGAAGGGAAAATCCCTTCAATGGTTCAAGGGGCTCCCACCCAACTCCATCTCCAATAATAATTCTAGACATTGAGTCCTTGTCATTGCTTAATAGTTAGCTCTATCAGCATGCATCACATAGAACATATGGCTAACATTTTAGGATTTAAAACCGAAGAGATGATAATAGTTTTCGACCCACATAAACGTTTCTTTCTATTTTTCTTGAAAGGACTGGATAAATATTAGTTATGATATATAAAGTCTGGGTTTTTACTTTTATGAAGCCCTGCAGTAATGCTATAGAGATGAAATCCTATTGAAAGTGGAAGTGCACTAGACCACACTCCTATTTTCCTAAGGTTGTACCATTGTTTTCTCCAACCTGTTGTTCTGTATTGGCTATTGGTTATAGGGCATATGAAAGTGTCATTACTAATGAAATAAAAGAAATGCAAGGTGGCGCTGCAGCTTTGGTAAAACCTTTAATGTCAGATTTTTAGCATCAATAAGTTGGCCAGAAAATAAGCCTCCGCCAGCTTTTCCTGTATTGAGCCTGCTTAAATGAACATCATTTTTTCTGGTGATTTTAAGGACAAAAAAGTTTCCTTTGATCCTTTAGTATACAATTCGAATATTTGTTGGCCCATAATGAACTTTGTTAAAAAATAATTAACTTGAGCCTGGTGTGCTATCATGCGTCTTACGCCATGAGGCGCGCTGAATGGATTGGAAGAAATTAGGCCCTCTTCCACAGAATTGGTGCTACCCAAAATGTTTTGAATGATGCAAAACAACTAGTAAATTTAAAATTACTTTGGTTCGAAAAAGAGGTACGGTATTGTGAATTCAATCATAACCAGCAAAACCAACCATTTCATTCATTATTTGTGACATAAGGTCAACAGAGATGAGGTTCAGTGAACAACAAGTTGAAATTCCATGGCAAGTTGTGAGAGATAAAAATTATGCTGTTCCATCTTAGAATGTTCTTGCAGCTCAACTGAAGGAGCATATTCTATAGAGAGAATAGCAAAAGGTAAATAACAACGTTGTTAACCCTTAAAGACAACAAAAGGTAAATCCAATCTCTTTCAATGTGGTGACATTTGAAAAAAACATACATTATAGATCATTACATCCCAGAAGATTTACAAAATGCAATATTTTGATTCTAAAGAGACAGATACTGATGGATTTGCTAATAATTTCTAATGGGGATACAATGAAGTGTTACTTTCTATCTCATTCTAATTATAGGTGACAAAATCATCTATAATTGTATGATAGATTCCAGAGCTAGTAGTTCTGCCATGCCAAAAAGCTTAGCAGATAAGTTAGGACTAGTAAACGAACCTGTATTGAAAGGTGTTGTGGAATTGGATGAATGTGTTGTCCAAATAGCAGGTATTATAAAAAATTAGTCCCTTACACTGCATGCTTGCCCCAATTTCTCTGTTTCCCAAGACATACATGTAATAGGTACCTCCCATTTCTCCTGCCTTTCAGTTTCTGATGATTGAGTTTCCTGGCAGTTGGTGTCACATGTTCTTTAGAACTTGATATGGCACTAACGTAACAATTAGGTTTGAGCCATTGGCAAGAGACCATATAAAACCATACATTCCTAGTTCAGTAAACACTAACCTATAGACCACATATGGGATAAATAATCAAGTCATCACCTCAGGACCAAATGTACCCAATAAGGAGGGAAACCTTAATGAGCTAGTAGACCAAGATCACAACCTTGATCCACTTAGCCAAATGGAGGAGGAAATGTTAGACATTTATGTAATCCATGAAACCAATATGGAGGTCCCTAATTTGGTCAAGGGTCAAGGTCAACCTCTGAATAATGATGCAAAGATCATGAAGGATGAGGAGGTGATCAAAGAGTGGAAAGAGTTGCTCTTTAGTGATCAAGTTTCAAATTAGGAAGAAGGTCTCAAAGAGGATGAGACTTCTATACAAGAATGTATGGAGGTACTTTTTGAAAATGAGACTTCAGATAAAGAAGAAAGCCCCACAAAATATGGAAAATTTGATCATGAATGGTTGGAGATGCAGATTGATGATCAACCCTTGGATCAGGGGGAGGTCTATGATGAAGAATTTATCATTGAATTAAGTAGAGCTATTGAAAATTATTTTGAGAGAGAAGATCGTATGGCTAAATAAAATCCATTGCTAGAGGATTTTGATTTCTCTATTGAAAATTGTGAAGACACTACCATTATTGAGCCCTAGCTTCCAACCGAATGGTCAAAAGGGTTACCTAACTTTGATGTTGAAGTTAAAAGGAGTATGGAAATTATGGGGTCAATAGCTAACTTTGAACAAAATTTTTATGAGAAGTATTTTGATAAAATCTTATCTCTGAGAGAAAATTTTCAGTTGAATGAGGAGTTGAATGATAATATGGTAAGAGAATTTTGTGAAACAAATTTTAGATAGTTTGTTGTTGGAGACTTTGTGCTCAAGTGGAATGATAACAAGAATAACCTAGGGAGACATTCAAAGTTTGATGCCATCTGGGATGGCCCATATGTCATAACAGAATGTAGAGAGCATAATTCTTTGCAGCTCTTGAGGTTAACTGGAGAAGTACTTTTGATCCCTATCAATGGGATCCATTTGAAACATTGTTTATGAGGTTCTTTGTAACGCCCCGCCGTGTAAACCCCAAAGGACAACAACACAATAATTACAGCACATTTTTTTTTTAAAGAAAACATAACATACATGTAATACACATTAAGTCGTAACATGAATTTCATTTAAGTAAATTCACTAACACATACATCCTTTGGGGTACACAAAGAGTCATTATGCAACTTAGATCCATACAACAACAATAAAGAATAAAATCCAAAAATATAATCCATAACAAAGTAAACATTAACAAATATAAAACATACATGATGATCAATGATAAGAAACCATCTATGTACATAAATACATGATTAATTTAACACCCTAAATAACAACCACCATAGCCAATCTCCACACAAGGTTTAACGTTACATTACATTACAGTACAATGTTTAAGAAGTACAATGATACAAAAGTGTTTCCAACCATGAAAGGAAACCATACAACAAGAATCATGATACAAATGAATAGATGAATACACAGTATCAAACTGGCTCCAAGATAGATACAACTCTGGAGTTGCTGCAACAACACCAATCTGCTCCTCTCGATCCTTGACTGGGGACCCAATGGGGTGCTTAGCACATTCCACCCGACCATGTGAGTCTGAAGACCCGCCCCTCGTGCTAGGAGCTAACAAGAAAGAGACCTCAACCAAGAACATCCAATCAGGGCACCACAAGACTCAACGTCACACAAAAGTATCATAAAACTCAAGGATTACAATGACGTAACCAACCACATGCAAGAGTCAACCTAATAACTCAAAGTCATAAATCTCATCTCATAAATCAAAGCAATGACCAATAAACAAGTAACCAAAGGAAGATCATAAAACACTTCCAAATCAAGCCGAATAAACATAATACAATTTTCAAATTGCAGTTAACCAATCCAATAACATCATATCATAGGACCATAAGGGTACAAGGTCATAAGTCAGATATCAACGAGATCATACAAGACCACAAAGTACACCCAAGATAAAATAGGGTAAAACCATAATCATTTCAAACAACTATGTTTCAACAATTCAAGAAAAAGAACCACTTCCAGAGGATTTCTAAAGAAGCAACATAATAGGGAGTGTTAGAGGAGAGTGTCATCGCATGGCTTAACATGGATTCTCCAGACTACCTATTGCAAGGTGCTGCCTCCATCTACTGACAAATTATCCAGACAATCTGAGCACTAGGAGCCGCCTCCATCTATGGTTATCTAGACTACCTCTCAGGCATATGGGGTTGCTCATGCGGAGATGTTCCTTGCTTTCATGAAGACAAGATGTGATCTGCCAACCCTTCTCAATCCCCTTTAGCATGTGATAGCACTAAACGGCAGACGAGGCATCAATTATCTTTTTAATGTGATTCTACCCACCCCCTTATTAATTATTTAAATTATCACTTTTTAATTTCACTCTAATGAGGCTATCACAGGCGCCCCTTTGTCTTGTGGAAGAGCCACCCTTAGGGCACTCTTTCTCTCCTGAACCTCAGCTAAAAACAAAATCCAGGTTGTACAACATAATAGAACTTGTTATATCACGACGAGCAAACATGCGGGCGTACCCATCTAGCCATAAATACATAAGCGCAATCTGGGTTCTTTAGCCCTTTAAATCATGAAACCGAACGCACTTACAACAAGGGCACATAAAAGGAGGAACATTAACAACAATAAACATAAACTAAAGAGATTCTCCTAGAAGTTTACTAGGGTTTCCAGAAATATAACAACTAATAAGCAAAACCTTGAAAGACAAATCGATTCAAATATAATGAGAGAATACATCAAAAATAAGATCAAACTCATCCAAACAACATCAACAACCCCGTCACGAACTAAATCGAAATCTAAAGGAAACCTCTATTTTCTCCTCTTGGAATACCCATAACTCAAAGAACTTTTCAATTTGACTCATTAAAAACTCAAGCAGAACCATCAATCATAACAAAGATAACATTAACCAAATTGCCACTTAGGTAGAGAGCAAAAGAAAACATATAGAAATGTAAGTTAAATGAGAGAAAGTCCCTAACTCAAAATCAACTCACGAAAAGTCACATTGAAAGGATCTATCAAAACAATCCATAAATCCACTAATTCAAATATAATATATCCATTCATTCAATAAGAAGTAACTTGAAACCATCTAAAAAGAACATTATTTTAACGATCAATCATTTCCATCATTTAAGGATATCATGATATTGCAAAGTGAAGATATAATATGATGTTATAAGCCATAAGACACTAATTCTCAAGCATACTCTTCCAAACACAAATTAAAACCATCATGAACAATAATATGGGTTCCCATTTTACACACATAATTCCATACAAGGAAACCATCAAACACATCAACCTTGAAGAACACTATCTTAAAACACTTACAATGAACAGGCCATCGAGACATCTCCATAAATATCCCATAAATAACACCCAACTTAAAACAATTAAATATCACTTAAACCAGTAATCAAAACACTTTGTTTAAAACACATTTACTCACACATTATAACCATAAAGACCTTCCTTTAATTTAAGCATTATTTCAACGTTCTTACCACTTATTTTAACATATCCGCTTAATTTAATTAAGAGAGTATTTACTACAAATAATTATATTTAAAATAACTATATCATCTATAAGATAACCAAATCCATCAACTGCTTAATACGAATCCTAATTATAACTTTAAAATGTAATACTAAGATGACAATTCTATAAATTACAACTTTATTATAATACTAAGGTGACGATACTAATGGATTATTTCACATAGTAGTTTGATAAATAATTATCATTCACAGACTCATTAGATAACAAAAAGGTAATTAAAACCATTTAACATTTAATCAGTATCATTTAAATTAATTAACCTATGAACCTGGGATTTATCCTCACTTAAAAATAACTTTATCATTAACCTTCAAGTAAAAGAAACTATGTAAATGTAAAATCACTTATCTCCTTTAGTGAACCCTAAAACTTAATTATCCATATAAATCGATTTACTTTAACTAAATACACAGTTCATTTATCTACAACAAAATTAAATACCTAATTCAATAATGTTTATTCCGTTAAAATCTTTTGTTAAATAATATTTTACTAAGCAACCTATCGAAATAACCATTTTCTCTTTAATTATTTACCTAATTCATTCCCTGGCACAATAATTCACAAGTAATTGTAGCAATATTTTATTCTAAGTAACCAACCACATAAAAAAATCTACAAGATATTAAAATATGACGAGATGTTACCACGAAGGCTAAAATGTGGCAAATAAAACATATAAGAAATACTAAAGAAATACATTTCTCTAACATTTTATCAAATAAACATACTTTAGATTTGTATAATCGAACTTACAAAAAGGTGTGTACCTTCATGCCTTTTGTCAACTTGCCTTAGTAGCGATACACATAGTTGTCAATGTTGGATGGTTAAATGAAGAAGCAAAATACAATTAATATCAATAAGATCTAATCATCCCTTAGTTAAAGCATAATTGACTTACTTCCCTATTTTCTAGTCTTAGTCCCATTCTTATATCTATTTAATAAGATCAGGGCCATTTATTACTGAATTATAGATAAGTAAATCTTCCTCAAAATAACATAACCTAATAAATAAATATAGTTATCTTTTACATACAACTTAGTCCAATTTATTTAATAACTAATTCTACTACGTGGCAAATACTAACACTATACAATACAAATGTGTGAGAAAGAAACTACGACTTAAAGATCAGATGCAGCCACTCCAATAGATTAACAAAAGAATCAACGGAATTATTTAAGTCTTTAAAGTTTCCTATTTTGTTCAAAAGCTTCAGAAATGATAGGTTAACAAAGGTATCAGGAAGGTTATTTAATCCTCTACAATATTCAGAAATATATTTCTTATTTATTCTTTTCCTTTTTATATCTCTTTTAAATGTGTATCTGCCTTTATTAGATCTGAATATCTCCTTATATTCATATGACTGCTTTACTTTTAGAAAATATTCCTTTAATCTCTTTATTATATCTGCTGCTTTTCTGAGGACAGTTTATTATTTATTTTGAATGCCATTCCCTTGATTGACCCTAATCTGTCCTTATTAACTGCTGATGTACTTAGAAATATGTTACAAATTACTTCCTTGAATGCCAATGTATTTCCCTAACTACTAATATTACGAATATTACCTAAAAGCAAGATAATAATTCATTTCATCATAGCAATAAAAGAATTTACCCTTCGCATAATATTTACCTTAAACCTATTCATTTATAAAACAACAATCTCTATTACCCAATACTCTAATGCATCACCAATTTCATTATAAAGTATAATTATTTAATTTTACAACCAAGATCACATTCTTTTCTAACATTTGGCAATGAAACTAGAGGGATTATTTAAGCGTTTAAACTTCCACATGCCGGTGATAAACGAGGCCAGTTTTAATGAAATGATAGAAAATTTATTTGAAATCACACACACCCTCACAGGGTTCTTTTGTGCTTATGGCGAGGTATCAGTGAGCCAAAGAGGATATTTTGATTCACACACTTACTTGAGTCTAAAATTGTGGCTAGCAAAGCGGGTTGCCAGTGACTTGAGGACTTCTTAATTCTATATGATAACAGCTCAGCGCCGCCACTGATGACGGTTGTGAAAGAAACGGAGACTGACTGATTTACTACTACACTTTTACAAGTCTAGCGTTGCGGTGTGATGGTTTTGCCAATGGTTTGAGAGATTATAAATTTAGGTGCAGACTATGAAAAGCTCATCTAAACACATCCAATAACATCAATTTCTCTCGGCTTGATGAATGAGTAGCGGCAAGGAGCTTGAAACATTACACAGAGACCAAGAAAGTGTCGTAATCGCTCATTGGTCCTCAATTTCTTTACGCAGACAATGCGCTCATTGACGGCATCAGAGAAGACACACCAACCAAGCTTCCTCCAAGTTTGAGATAATTACGGTTGCAAAAATGTGAGAAGCCAGTTATTTTAGAAAGTGAATTTTGGAATTTGGAAATATCGCTGTCTACTTGCATTATTATCAAATTCCAAAATGTAATCTACAGGACTGAGTACGTGACTTAAGAGAAATAAAACCCATTTCACATTCTCTACAACTTCCATATCCACACAGCTAGCAGAGAGACATTGTAAGAGATAAAAAAAACTATGTGATATTATTGTCAAAACGTAATGAAGGGAAATATGATATCGGGTTAAACAGTAAATTGCAAGGATCTCAAACCTAGAACTATTACAGCCGTTAACTCAAATTCGACCTCCGATATTATATAGAATTATGTCGGTGAATATTTAATCGGTGAGATGAGCTACGACCTTTGATTGCACAATCATTTGGGAAAATTTTGGGTGCACAGATCAAACGGCCAATGTCAATTGCCAGTTGCTAGAAATAATCAAATATATTTCACAATCAATAATTGTTGAGTTTAAAGGTAGACTGCATTAGATTTTGCACAGAGTTAGTTAATTCTCTTACTCATAAGTCGTGTATTTGCACCTCACCTTTCTCGTTCTCTTTTTCCCACCACTGTGAGGATGAAGACTTGTGATCAGGCACTCGAAGCAGAACGCCCCTCCCTCTCTTCACAGGTTGCCAATTATCTTCCAAAGTCCCCCTTGGCATTCAGAAAAATCACCCTCTTATTTTCTTTCTTGGTCAGTTACCAACCAAGAACGAATTCCCAACCACCGAATGACTTTTCACCTTCCCCATAACCAAACTTGAATTTTAAAATAATATTTCTTTGCATGTTCAGCTTTCATTTCCAGCATCTAAATTTTTTCTCAAATTATTTGTTATACTAACTTCCATTACACTTAAATAATTTATTATATTACTATTATCTACGTATTTTATTATAAATTTATATTATATTCAATATAATAATTAACTTTCAATATTCTATTTTATTTACTTCTATTAATAGTGTAATTTTATTCTTTCTTAACCTCTAATTTATTTAATTATTTATTTTCTTTTAATTATCCACAATACCTTTTTAACTTTATAATCCTATTTAAATGTTGTAATTTGATCAAAAACATTTATCGACCAGAATAAATCAAATGCACTCAAAGTCCAAACAATACCTATCCTTACAATGAGTTGAAATGCATTACAAAGACAACGCAAATGGAGGGCACTACATTCTTATTCTACCCCTATATTATAGTAGAGTATTTGCTACTAATAAGTGCTTGGAGCACTTTTTTTTAGTAGTTTTATTTTCAATAAGTGCTTTTGTACCTTGCTTTCGGCCGCTAGGGCCTTGTTGGTAGGCTATTTTGTTTTTCTGGGGTTAGTTTTGTTGTTGTTTGGAGTTGTAAGTTTTAGATATTTTAGAACTTTTGAGTTTCAAAAGGGAAAAATTGACTCCATGCCCAATGGATATTCATAAGACAACTGGCCTAGTGCTTAGCATGCAAGCATCTAGTAGAGGTCACCAAAAGTGTTATCAATTTTTAACCCAACTCAAATTGACAGAGTTGGTTATACAAGTTCATTTTTAAGGTGAAGAATTTCAATTTGTTTCTATAGATGTTTTAACCATTGCAAATAATTTAGTTGTTGAGTTTTAAGAAATGAAATGTGTTTTCAGTTGCTTTTTATGACTTGCATCATTAAGTATTGCATTAAAGGTAAAAGAAGTGCTTTCATTTTGTTGTCCAATACATTGTTTCCAAGAAAAGAAAGTACAAAATTGAACAAGTATTTCACAAATATTTTTTTTGCATTCA
The DNA here is from genome assembly GCA_007258455.2 of Sequoia sempervirens. Taxonomy (NCBI): domain Eukaryota; kingdom Viridiplantae; phylum Streptophyta; class Pinopsida; order Cupressales; family Cupressaceae; genus Sequoia; species Sequoia sempervirens. The sequence continues at coordinate 19,570 of VDFB02061106.1, forward strand.
TTGGAGTAAAAAGGAGAATAAAGTGTCCCACACAAGTGGGAGTAGTTGGAATAGTGAACCATAAAGAATATCCAATGATACTAAAGATTCAAAGAAGGAGAAAGTTCATGTAAGAAAGAACATAATCATCATTGTCTGATGGTGTCTTCGAGCTGCCTGTTGAGTTGAGCTTTCCTTCTGCTTATGTACTCCAAGTGAACCTGCAAGTGGATGAAAGTTTTGTTAGAGCTTAGACTATGAACATTCCTACATGGTCCATCAACAGTAGTGTAGGATATTGTCTATGATACATTGAATCAACTGAGCAAGAATAAGAGGAGTAAAAGATAATACCAAGGAGAATGCATCATGATAAGCTTCTAAATTTATTGTTTAATATAACATTGTTTGTTTCCATGTGCAGGTATAGGAAAAGCCATGCTGCTATTTTTTTTAACATCATAAAGCATGCAGTGTAAAATGGGCTTCCACAAGGATTGAGACCCAACATCCTTCCCCTCAACATTCCAAAGAGGGTTTTTCAAAAAAGAGACAACTCAAAATTTATCAAAGAGACATGCATCTGAAGGAGTGCATCAAGGGCCATGAAGACTCAAGCAAGTGATCACCTAGGACAGCCAAGTCTGAGAATGCAATGAAGTTAAAATCATAGGTGATAAATTGTTCAAGTGAATTGTAGTCAAGTGAATCATCACATAATGTGATAGTGAATAGGCATACATAATGCCTTGTTTACAAAATAGGAAATGATAATTGAAGCAATTAAAGAAGCTTCAAATCATCAACATCATGTACTCTTATTTCAAAATATTCTATGAAAGTGATAATTTTACATCTACTATTATTGTCTAGAGATAAAAATGCATGAAGAGTACATAAGAGAGGTTGAATCCATTAGTAACAAAGTGACAAGTGGCTACAAGTAAAGCATGAGAGTCAAATGAGTTAAATAAAGAAGCACTAGTGAACTAAAATGCAATACACCAAAGTTTGAGTGAACACAATGGTAAGCAACATCATTCATAAAGTCCATAGAAAATGTGACAAGTGGTTGCAAGTGAGCTACTAAAAGCAAAGAATGAATGCAAACATGGCATGGTTTACTGTGGGTGCAACACATTAAGTGTTTGGACTAAATGTAGAGTGTGGACCAGGATCATTCAATGAGGTAATTTGCAAAATGAAATAAGTTTTTCTTCAAAGAATAAAATGAAATCATAGTGCATTGATTCATCAAAACTGAATCCAAACATACATTTTTTGGGCAATCAAAAGTAATGATAAGCATCGAAGTAAACTACAAACATACCAAAATGGCTAAAAGAAAATGTTGCATAATGATAAGTCAAAACATATCAAGGTAAAGTGAATTTGAGAGTAAATTTTTGTATATCTCAATGCATCAAGTGTTGAAGTAAACAAAATTATTTATGAAAGTAATTTCTAGAGATTAAGTTGATTTAGTACTTTGATGCCATGAAGTAAGCTTTTGTGTTCTCATAAAGCATAAAGTTGTGGTGGAAGTGAGAATAGATGGGTTCCTATGAAGCATTCAAATGCATAAAGTGTGTGATAGTGGACAACAAAGTAGCCTACAGGTGCACCATGATGGCTAAGTGCAACATTGCAAGACAAGTGAAGTGAAACGTTCATATGTAATGCCTCTAAAGAACCAAAAAATCTTTTGTATATCTTCATTGAGTAAAAATGTGTGCAATGGTTACTACAATTCATGTTTAATAGTGAGTTAAAATTTGCACATAATAGGAAACATGTTTTGATAAGAAAATGAGAGACATCGATTAAGTAAAGCTTCATTACATCTATACACTTCAAGAAAATTGAAAGCCAATGATTGCTATAGTGTGTTCACCATGTTGGGGAGATACAAACAGTGCAAAGGAAGAGAATAGTTGTTCCATTTAAAATAATCTTTAAGTTAAGTGGAATCTGCATAATAATTTAGTTGTAGGTGTTGAGCTCAAAAATAATGAAATTAATTTTCTTTCAATGCTTTTAGAATAGTGTGCTTGTGCTACAAGAGACTAGGGTTTTAAATGAAACAAGTGCAAGATACCTAGTTTTGAACCTTTAAGAGAAAGTCACATGGTGTGCATTGTGAGGTTCCAAAATGCAGAGATAGTGAAGTATTTCAAGCTCATACAAGAATGCAAAAGACCCAATTGTCCTCTCATGGTCACAACATGGGAGAGGTTATCGTTCACAAATGATGATACCCACTTAGGGTTTTGTGCTCAAAACACAAATACAAAGAGAAATAAGGGTTTAAGCCTCAACAATAGAAATAATTTCAAGAAATGGTGGAATCAAAGCTATAGGCCCACGGCCATGAAGGGTTTTGGAAACCCATGAAATGAAAAGCATGTATCCAGAAATGTCTTCATTTAAAAAGTGTTTTCATTTACATAGTATGGGTCAAGCCCATGAGATTTCATTCAACAGAAAATAAAAGATAATACATAGTGGTGGTTGTGGCTTGCATAATGGTTGAGCTCAATAGACAAGAAGAACTTCATCATTCTCTATGAGAAAAGCTTGAATAAAGCTTTATTTAAGAGGGAAATTCTCTTAAAAGATCAAGAAATGGAGCTTACCTTGAATATTTATGTGCTGGAGCACAACAAAGCTCATGGCTAGAGCCTTCAAAGAGCTCAAAAAATCCTCCATTGGCATCCACGAAGAATGATAGAAAGGATTAGACACACAATAAATCCCAAAATGCATCAATATACAATGATAGTCGTGGCCTAAAGGACATTTTTTCTCATCAAATGAAGTAAAAAAATGAATCAAAATGTAGGAAAGAAAATTTACCATCGAATGTAGAGGAGAATCAATAAAGAGGGCATAAAAAATGATCGAGAATCAAGCTCCAAGGCTCAAACCCTAGTCTCTCATGGTGACACCCAGCATAGTTCTTTTCTTTCTAACTTGGCTGATAAAAATGATGAGGAAAATTAGGGCTCAATGAATGTTTTTATGTTAAGGTTTTCCCTAAATTATCATTCAAATTTGATTTTGATCACATTTCTTTTCCAAAACAAATTCCTTGATTAATGCCTTGCATCATGTGTTGCCTAGGTCAAATTCCTTAAGCATTTCTTTTTCTGATTTTTGAAAGAAAATCAAATCAAAACCATGCATATTGCCCTCTCACTAGGGTAGGCCCTTCAGTGCCTTAGAAACTTTAGATTCCCATGCATTTTTCCTTAGGAGAAACTGAATGATAACTTTAGGACCTCAATTTTTTCCCAAGTCCTAAATATTTTAGGGTCCCCTTGAAGTTTGTTATAACTTTATGTGATGGGATTTTAAATTATTTTTATCATTTTTTCTAGAAAAATAGAATGTATAGAGAGATTGTATAATATTTTCATTTTTTGCAAATATTGATGCAGAAATCAGAGTAACTAAAGATGAATCAAAAAATCAAGTGCACTTAGACTTTCTATATGGTAATTCAGAAAACTGCATATGATTGTAAAACAATGATAGTGTTAATATTTCTATAAATTGCCTCAGTGTTTGTTGGTATTTTAAATACAGTTGATACACTCAAGTCTTCTTGGTAGAATTTCTATTTTGAGTTTTAGTTATGGGCGGATTTTAAAAGGCGATGGTAGATTGAACATTCT
>VDFB02061107.1:0-23871 GCA_007258455.2 Sequoia sempervirens
CATCCCAACATTTAGTTATAAATAAATTAGAGTTGGATTCTATAACGTGAAGTAGATTTGAGTGTTCTAGATAATTAATAAGTAAAACTCTAATTGTAATAAAGTACATTTGTGTGTTGTAGATAACTAAGACATAGAACTTCAATTGTAATGAAGTAGATTTGAGTGTTGTAGATAACTAAGTAGAATTCCCATTGCAATTCACTTTATGACTTAATAGTGTGTATCCAACGAAGTGGGACCAACAACAAGAATGTACGAGCCAACAACGTGATTATGTAGCCAAGATCAATCTTCTACATGTTTTTAGTAAGGATCCCTACTAAGAAATTTGGTATTGTAAATGCCAGCAAGAATGTAGAGGACAAATAAACCTTCTTGGAGGAAAATCAAGAGAAATAGATAAAATCGAAATATGGCCCCCCATCTAAAGTTGAAACAAAATAAGAGATAAAATCATTTGAAGGGCAAGTGACTGCTAGATTTTAGATACTTGGATCAATAAAATTTTATTTTATTTTAGTGTGAATAATGTTAGTGAGACAAAAGATATCTTTTGCATGTGTCAAAATGTTGACATGCTCTTGTATGGTGGAAGAGTTATTTGTCATCTTTTAAAAAAAAAAAGTTGGTTGTGTAGGTGGGAAGAATATAAGGAATTGTTATATATAAATTTCTATCCTATAGGACACAAGACTAACTTGAAAATTAAGTGTTTGTATCTCAAACAAGATAAATGGAATAATGTGCAATATTATGCTGTAGAGTTTAGAAGACATGCCATGTTATTGGGCATAAGGACACACTCATTAATAATCTTAGATTTCTTCACACCCACATAAAATGAAGGGTAATCACCACCAACCCACAAGACTTGGACAAATCTTCTTTACAAGCATATTGTGTAGAAGGTGAAGAACAACTAGTACTCAACAAATAATTTGGTAACAAGAGATTGAGAAATACTTTGAGAAGATGTGGTGCTATAGAAAAATATTAGAGGAAACATGAGTCTTCACAAGTTAGAATTAAGGGGAAGATATGAAGTTGAGATAAATGGTACTTGAAAATGGTGGGGAAACTCTTTCCCCATTTAAGGTTTCAATAATATTTTGTGGAACCAAAGCCTCTCTAAGAAGGGAGGCGTGATCTATAACATATCAATAAAATAAAATTGTTAAGGAATCACTTTTAATGGTGAACACAATTCTTGAAAATGTGATAGTGAAACCACCATAGTGATTTTGTAATTGTCTTGACGATTTTGTAACCATTGGCTATTGAAAAGTAGAGTTTTGTCTTGATGCCATAAATACATAATTTGAAGTGAACAATCTAACATTTATCCTTCTAGTTTTGCTTTTGGGACCTCCTAGTGTATACAAACATCCCACCATTTTTTTTATGGACAAGAGTTGGATTACATGATGGAAGATATATTTGAGTGTTGTAGATAACTGAGAAGTATAACTTCAATTGTAGTTCATGCCATATATTAACAAGTGTGGATAACCAAGTGAGAGCAATGGACATTGTATTCTACATAATTTTATAATTATCATATTTGTTTAGCTTCTATAATAATTTGGTAGTATTAAAATTGACACCACCAAGTTTTTTTTCCTTTTAAAGATTTTCTATAATAAAAACTATGTATTCACTCCTCTTTCATAAATTCTTTCCTCTCTTAGTTTTATTTATTTCATCGATTATTAATTTCTACAAGCATATTTTAGTAAGATTATGGATTAGGATGCCTTTGATGCATGTATCCTCCTAAAATCATTGATTGAGGAGCAAACACCAAATATTGATGTGCTCTAAGAAACTAACATAAGTGGATATTATCATAACACCTTTGATAATATGTGGATGAAGAGTGAGGAGGCAACCATGAAAAAAAATCAACAAATGGACTAACATATTATGTAACCTAACATGTGTATCCAATAAGAAACATGCTTAAGGGTAAGAAGTAAGCGCTCTACTAGGGTTTGCACTTTCTAAAAAAATTGGTGGGATTTTGCAAAAATGGTGGGTTGTTTGGGGGGCCCCTTGAGTGCCCCCCAAGTCACTTGTGATGTTTTTTACAAGATTGCCATTGGTGCATGTTTCTAAGGCACTAGTCGTGGATGCTATTCCTATTAGATTGGCAGAGTTTCTATTGGAGAGGGTCATACTTCATGGACTGATAAAGTGATTAGTTCTAGATCTTCTAGAGTTGTTGGTTGTGTTGCTCCATTTGTTCAGTGTTTCAAGGAAGGTTTAGTGGTTAACTTACCAGATCTTCTGATGGATGAAGCTATTTCAACTATGGTAACACTTTGGTTGGTAAGTTTTTATTATTATTTTAGACTGAATATTGGTTTCGTGTGCAAATGGTCACTAGTGACATGGAAACTGAAGGGTAGTGTTTAAGTGTAATGGTGGATGGTTTTTTTTATTCAAATTTGCTAATAAGGAGGATTTGATAAAATTTTTTAGTGAAGGCCTTGGTCCTTTGATAAGGTTCATAGAACTAATTAATCTCTTTGTAAGTGGAAATTGGGTTTTGATCCCTATGTTGATCTCTGTGTGGTTGCTCCTATTTGGGTTTGACTACTTGTGCTACCTTTGGAATTTTGGAGCCCTAAGATTCTTTAGAGTATTGCTAACACCTTTGGGAAAATTTTATCAATTGATAAAGTTACGTTGCAAAGAACTAGGCTTGTTTTTGCTAGATTTTGTGTAAGTGTTGAAATGAGAAAAGTACTCCCTGCTCAAATAACACTATAGTCAAAGTTTGGCAAATGGGTAAAATTGATCCTTTATGAGAATGCTAGTTTTTATTGCCAAAATTGTAACAAGTATGACCATTTAATGGATAAATTCCACATGCCTAGCCTTAGAAATTAAGAACCTAAAAGTAAGGAGGTTGCGGTGGAAGATATGGAGATCTCTTCTAAAATGCCTCCTTTCCAAGATAGGTTGGTTTTTTCCTAGGAAGGTGCTAGGGTGGAAACAACTTAGAAAGTTGGTAAGATCCTAGAGGACAAAGTGTCTCCATCCTTCAAGTATAATAAAAATAAAGATTCTTTTCTCCTCATCAACAAACGATGAAGGATTACCAAGTAGAATTCAAGGATGGTGAAGAAAAAACAAGAAATGAAATGGATGTGGTTGTTCCCTTATTGAAACAAGTCTTGGAAGAAGGTGAACACATTGAGGAGTTAAAAATTATGAAATTGAAGTCTCTTGAAATGAGTATCGAGGATTCAACATAGGAGAACATTGGAATAAATAAGGCTTGTATACTTAGTTCACTAAAAGGTCAAGATGATAAATAGCTCTAGTAGGGCCTAGAGGATAAATAATTGTTGTTGGGTCTGGGGGACACTCCAAACTTGTAACTCTTTGGTGGAAATGTTTTACTTGTTGGCATTGGCTTGGGGTATCTCCCTTCGCTGATTGGTTTGACGGGTGATTCTAACATCAAGGTGGAATGGAATCCTAATGGGAAAGGAAGAAAGAAGACAACTGGAAAAAAATTGTATGTGGGAAGTGATTTTGAACAAGGCCTACTCAGAGAGAAACTTGCTATTGAGAGACAACTAGAGAAGTAGCTATGGGAAAGCAAAGGAACCTGAAAAATATTTTAGGGCCATAAAAAACTAAGAAATGAATATACTTGATGTTAATTGGGGTGATTTTCTTCGCAATGTATAATTGATTAGGGTTCAATTGAGGTATTTTAGAAGATAGTTTGACTAATTACAATTCTTATAATTTTTTTATCAGTTTGATTGATTACTGTCATGAAAATTTTATCCTGGAATATTAGAGGACTTAATAGTCCTCACAAACAACTTCTTATCAAGAGTTGTATTATTGACAATAAGTTGATATCTTGCTTATTCAAGAAGTTTAGATGGTTGAATCTAGTTTTTCTCCGATTGCTAGTAAAATTTGGCTTGTTGCTAAGTATTGTATTAGTCCTACAAAAGGTGCTTCAGGTAGGATTGTTACTATGTGGAATCCTCTTTGCCTCTTTGGAAGAAAGGTGAGTTATTGCATAAATATCTTGATAATGTCTTTTACTAACTTGGCTTCAATGACAATTGAAGTTTGATTAATATCTATGCTTTGATTGTTAAGTTTGTGAGAAAATTGTTGTGGGATAACCTCTCCAATACAATTTATGGTTGGCCTGATTGCAACTAGATTCTTGTGGGGGACTTTTGAAAAGCTTGGAGGTTTTGATGATTATTCCAAAACTATGGTGGATTTTTCTGATTTCCTTTCTATTATTGGTCTCATGGATGTGGAGCTTTAGGATACTTATTTTACCTGGTTAAATAAAAGAATGAGAAAGTCTTATTCAAGTTAAGCTAGATAGATTTTTAATCTCTAATGCTCGGAATATTCTTCCTAATCTCATTGTTAAGGCTCTCCCCAAAATGGGATCAAATCACAATTCTCTTCTTTTGTAATGGGATAACCAAATGAGAAAAGGTCCTTATCCTTTTAGGTATGAAATTATGTGGGCTTCTCACTTAGATTTTAGACAGTCGATTCCAGATTGGTCAAATAGCCTTGTTCAAAGTTCTCCCATGTTTCATTTGGCCCAAAAAATAAAGTTGGTAAAAAATAAAGTTAAGAGGTTGGAATAGATTTTCATTTGGAAATATCTTTCACAAAAAAATAGATATCTAAGGATTCAAAGGACATACAAGATAAAATAGTTGCTAGGTCTTGTCACATGGAGACATTTCTTAAAGAGAAAAAGCTCAGAGAGGAATGACATAGGCTTATGATAGAATAATTTTTTGGAAGCAAAAATCACGTATACAATGGCTTATTGAAGGAGACATGAATACTAAATTTTGTCATCAGTCCACCCTTAAGAATAGAAGGAGAAACACTATTATAAATGTAGTTAGTTTGAATGGAAGCATTTTAAAAACAAATGAGTAGATTGGTGATGCCATTGTTTCCTTCTTTCAAGAAATCTATTGGGAAAATTTTGAGGAAAAAAGCTGTTAGCATACAATTTTTGATATGGCTCCTAATGTGTTAAATGAGAGGGATGATGAAATGGTTAAAGATATTGTTACCTATTTTTGCTACTAGCCCAAACAAGTAGTGCTGTTTATATTTTTAAGAGTGAAAAGAGGGTACATTTTAAATCTGCTATGTCACATTCATGTGCATAAACAAAATCAGAAGACTACAATACTACATTTCAATATGCAAATGCATATAACATAGAAGAGAATGCACAACCTTTTTAAAATTGTAGTCTTTATTGATAATATAAAATAGGATGTCCCACACAAGCCGTGGAACTGATTGTTTTAATGCAAATAAAAGAAAAACTATACATTTGCAGATAGAAAAAAAGAAATGCACACATAAAGATAGGGGACCCGTCATTGCCTAAATGACAAATCCCAGTTGCCTGTCCTGCATCAGCTTCAGTCCTTCACGTTTGTCCAATTTCTAGTTGTTGCTCCTTGCTGCTCCTAGGATTCCTGCATGAGTGAGATGAGGTTTGGTTAGAGCAATGAAGGATCACCAATCAATATATCTGCAAACATCTGTAAACATATAGCTTGACCTTCATCTGCATTAAAACAACTTGCATATCACAAATGTTCAAAAAAACAAAGGAATTAACATAAACATCCATCATATGCTCTATTTTTATCTAATATGTTTGCTTCTTGTGCAGGTATAGGTGAAATCATTGTTTCTTTTTGATTCATCTGATTAAAGCATGTGGGATAAAATGTGGCTCCCATAAGAGTTGAGCCCAACATGCTGCATTTCCATGTTTTAATGGAACATGGAAAGTAATTATTTTCCTTATGCCTACTTAAGAAAAGAAAACATTGCTCTTGACTGTGATTGATCTTTTAGTCACAGTAAAAAATAACATATACTGTGTCTAAGTAAGCATGAAAGGATGCATGTATATCATTGTGTTAAAACTAATTGCAAAGTACAGTATGAGCATGTGTTTCTAATGTACATCATGACATGAGATAGCAAGATTCATCAACTGCTGTCAGAGACTTGTATGAGTTATCAAGGGGGAACAACTATAAATGATAAGTTGAATGAAATACATGTACAAAGTTACCAAGCCAACATGTTTTTCCAAAACAACAATGCTCTTTAATGAAGCAAACAATGCTCCAGGTTTGAGGTGATGAATGACAGGTGATAAAAACAATACATGGAAAAGTCAAGTATGGAATGAAAATTTTGATACAAAATGACAAGCCCATAAGAAAATCATGCTTATTCAAGATTCTCAATCATTACAAGTGACAATGAACAAGTAGTAGAGACAGCTTGTCAGAAATCATGGTATCCAAAAGAAAGTTTGAGCCTTTTAATGACAACAACATCAAAGTGACATGATAGCTTACAAAGGCCAATGGTAATGAATACAAGAGAGAAAGCTTCAACATATGAACAAGGGACAATTCACCATAAAGCAGGATGCTCATACTCAACTTAAAGGAAAATGTTAAATTCAAGTTCACATGTTGAGTATGAAAGTCATCACTATAAGATACAAAAAATATAGCATGATCATACAAAAGGTTGTGGTAGCTATTACTTGCACCAAAAGGACAACTTTAACTTTCAGGAACTGTGGGTAGATCATGTCATGACAATTCCAAGTTAAAATGACATTAATAGTTATCAGGGACTGATTCTTAACTATTAAAAAGTATAGTCCTTTAATCAGTTAAAGGGCAGTGCAATAGCAACAAACTAAGCATCAGTTTCAGAGTGTGAAGGCATGGTTTGAAATACATGTTTATTATGGATTCGGAAGCTTGCATAAAGATTACCTTGCTTCTACTTCACTTTCATCAAATGGTCACATATGCCCATTCACCAGGAAAAATAATTGGAATATAAACTTTCAAAGCTAAACATAGGTCATGGAGGCAGTTTTAGTGAGTAGGTACATGGAACATTACAGTCCTTTATTAACACAATTGCTATGCCAATGAAAAGGCAACATGAGGATGCTTTGTATATATCCATGAATTACCAAGGAAAGACCATATGTGAAGTGGAACACCAAAATAATGCACAATAGTACTGGATTTGAAGGTTAAAGATAGATAGAGCCAAGGCATAGCTATCACAGTGAGCACACAGTAAATGATAGTGCAAAAATCACAAGCAAAGCAGTGATTAGAATGCTATCATAGTAAGGTAGCAAAGTCATAGTGCAAGGTAGAAAGCACAACCACAATGATTGGAATACAACAATAACAGTCATAGTTGACTGATAATGCAAGCATCCACAATGATAAGAGAAGATCACTGTCATGCTTGGTTGCAGTTGTAATAAAGATGACATGACAATAGAAAAAAAGATAGTCAAAGCAAGAGCAAAGCTGGTAGCAAGGTAAAAAACCCTATGAAGGGAAATATGCATCCAATGGTATGGAATGCCAATGTTGTGTTAAGCCATTTAAACGGAGTATCAATTAATAGAGAAAAGCCTGTTCGTTCTAGTCATAGAGTATGACAGGACTAACTTGGAGACAACAATCACTGGAACAAGGGGTAGCAATGACAAACATCACTATCAAGAAAGATGAGATAGTGAATATATTTTCACCATTCATAGCTAATGGGCCACGAGATATGCAGTGAAACCCTAAAACTTATAATAAGGAAACCCTCATTCAACACTAGGGTTTTGAAATGGTAAAATACTCAAGAATACCCAGATTCAAAGTGGGAGAGCCGAGCTTTCAAAGTTAAAAAAATCTTAATACCTGCAAGTATGGTGAGGCCGTGGCCATAGAAATTTATCTTTTCTCACATACATCAAGACCCATCTGGGTTTTGCCATGAAATCACTAATGCAACAAGAAATCATGGAGGGTTTCAAAAGACATCAAGAAACAAAAGGAAACACTTATTATTCCATTCATAAAGAGATCGAATAGAGCATATCTCAGCCGAGGAGAAAGAAATGATCCAGGAATTGATGGATGGTGTCATTACCTTGAGTTTTCTATAGATTTCTTGTCATGTCAATACCCTCAAAATGCACGAGTTTTTTTTCATGAAATAACATTCTAGAGGCTCAAGCCCCTAGCCATGGTGGCCGAATAGAGCAAAAATGTCAATGGAGATGGTAAGCAAGGGGAAAAACACTCAGAAACAATGAATGACCGTGGCCATAAATTGTTTCTAAACCCAGAAAATGCAACAATGAAAACTGCGACCTAGGGCTTTGATTAAACCTTAAGATTTATACAAAAAATGACAAACAATCTTCAGAAAATGTATGTATTTATAGAAGTGAAGTGCAAGGTATGAAATATATTCATTTTCCTGGAGCAGTGTTCAAATTTGAGGTATCTTTTCTTTAGAAAATGCAACACAGTGACATTAAAATTCTTACCCAAGCATAAGGGGCCATTGTTTGTCAAATTTTGTGAGAAGAAACACCTCTGAAACTGTAGGAATCCACCATGGAAGTGTCTATAGAAGAGCTCTGCTGAAACCTTGTGGCATCACCTAGAAGTCTCTAGAAAGTTGGTGATGCAAATGAATTGCATTCATTTGTTCTACATGCGTCTTATTGTTTAGGGTTTTTACCCTAAAAAGCATGCTGACATACAACTAAGGCATTTTGCCTTTACATTTTATTTTATTTTTTGTAATAAACTAATGTATACCCCATGCTATGCCTTAGTGAGTTTTGCTAGGAGTTCTTTGGACTTAATTTTCTTTTTGCATTTGATCACATATGGTCGAGCTTTGTATTTTTGCATTAATTTTCAAATGCAAAGCATTTGGTTTTAAGTGATAATATTATAAATCACTTAGTCAGATTGCTATTTTAAATATGCAAAAATCATGTAGCATGCTTTGTAAATACTTTAAATGATTTAGTTGAGCTTTGATGCTTTTACAAGCATATATGGGAGTTGAGGAAGGTTTGCAAACATATGGAGAGTATATAGGGACTTTTACTCACCTTATTGGAGGTTATGAGAGAATATAGGGGGTGGTTTTGCATGCCTAAATGCTTGGAATAGTCAAATTTGGCTTTGTTCACACATGGGAGCTTTTTTGGAGGGAATCTAGTTGCTACATTTTTGGCTTATTAGGGCATCCAACCTCAATCAGTTTTCAGTTTCTCTTTTGGTGGATTTTTGGAGGGAGTGGTGAGTTATAGTCACTTGGTTGACTCATTTGGAGTCAGTTCTTCTTTATGCGTTTTGGACTTAGTGACTTTTGGAGTCCTTTGTCAGTTCTTGTTCAACTCATGTTGTCGATATGAAATACAATGAAGGCCTTGGATATCATTGACTTGAAGATTTTGCTACTTGTTCTTTGCATTATTGTGCACAATCAATTGATTGATCAAGTTATTTGTGAGGTAATGTCCATTTCCTTATAACTTTGTCTTAGGTTTTAGTACCTTTATGCAAAAAAGTATGCTAATGCAGGTTGCAAACCGTGTCAAAAAGTGTAAATGGATTGTAGTTGTGAAGTTATTTTCCTCCTAGGATTCTGAGCACTAAGACCTTTTTGTGAAGCACTTATGCAAAAGCATATAGTAATAAGTTGTGCAAGTGTAATTTTTGTCATTGTAGCAAGTGCATGAAATTTTGAGTTTCATAGTCCTTTTCAGTTTGGTGTATCACCCTTATTTTTCAATTTTTAGTTTTAAGTTATGTATTTCTTTCTACCTTTTTCCCTTTCAAATTAGTAGAGTAGATTAGCTTTAGGTGATAACCAGCTAGGAGCCAACCTTATCTAGAGATTCACTCCAAGTTCTAGGTGACCCACAACCTAGGAGTGATTCCATGTTTCTCTAGAGTGCTAAGTCCTGCAACTTAGCTTGCTAAATCCTGTAGCTTAGCTAGCGTGCAACTTTAAGAGATAACATATATCACTAAGGATGAAGTGCGTGATGCTATCTTCTCCTTTGGAGCTTATAAGGCCCATGGACTTGATGGTTTTACCCCTTCATTCTTCTAGGATTTATGGGATATTATTAGATAGGATCTTGTTGCAACAAGAGATTTCTTCAAGCTTGCTAGAATTTTGAAACAACTCAATACTACCTTTATTATTTTGGTGCCTAAAAAGAAAGTTGTGACCTATTTAGTGGATTTCAAACCTATAAGTTTTTGCAATACTGTTTACAAAATTGTATCAAAGTTGGCTGTATACAAAATTAAAAATTTCCCCCATCTCCTTATTTCTTAGAATAAGAAAGGCTTTGTTCCGGGGAGATAAATTTTGGATGTTGTCCTCACTACTCATGAAATGATCCACTAAATGGAAAACAACAAAAAACCATATATGACCCTAAAATTAGACGTTTCTAAAGCTTATGATAGAGTTTATTGGTTTTTCTTGCTTGTTGTCCTTCAAAAGTTTTGGTTGAAAGGGAGGATTCTACAACTAATTAAAGAATGTGTTATTGCACCTAGGTGTTCTATCTTGGTTAATGGTATTTGTAGGAGATTTTTTTTTTCATGTGAGAAAGGTTTAAGACAAGGTGATCCTATCTCTCCTTATATTTTCATTATTGTTGCTAAAGTTCTGAGGAGAAACATTGATAAATTAATTGGTTCTAAAGACCTTAAAGGGTTTAAAGCTACTTCTTCTTTACCTCCCTCATCTCATCAACAATTTTGTGGATGACACCATCCTTTTTGGATATTCTTCTATAGTGGAAGTTAGGCAACGGAAAAAATTGTTGAATAATTATGCTAAAGATTTTGGTCAATATATTAATTACACTAAGAGTGTTCTCTTTTTCTCAATACTGAAGCTGCCTTACGAAATAAGATTGTTATAATTCTGGAATGTCAAAAGGTTGACCTTCCTGCTACCTATCTTGGTCTTCCTTTGTCTACCAAGAAATTGAAAAATAACTATTGGAATGGTATTGTTGAGAGGGTCTTGAAAAGGTTGGATGGTTGGAAAGGAAAATTGTTGAGCCAAGCTAGAAACTATTAGTTGCTTAAAGAATTCTTACAAAATATCCCTATTTACTATCTTTCATTATTCAATATTCTTGATTTCATGGAGGAAGGGGTTGAGCATATTCATTTTTTTATTTGGACAAGAATTGAAGAAAATAAGAGAATTACTCTTGTGAATTGGGAGACTATCCACAAAACTAAAAAGAATGGAGGATTAAGAATTATGAGGCTACAACCCTTTAACAAAGATCTATTATCTAAGGTTGTATGTCACCTTCTTGTGAGTGATAAATATTGGGCCCTTATTGTAAGAGAAAAGTATCTTGGGAATAGGGACCATTGTTGTTTCTTGTCCTCTCCCTCTCATTAATGGTTCTATAATTTGGAACAAGTTGTTGAAAATCAGAAATATGCTCAAACAAGGTCTATGTTGGAGAGTGGGAAATAGTAAAAGGGTTAATTTTTGGTAGGAAAAATAGAAAGATGGCCTTCCATTGTCCTTTGTTCATCTTTTTTATAGATTTATAGGATAATTCATAAGGATGAATGGTATGTAGCTACATGGTTATATAGAGTGGAATGGTCTAATGCCTAGAGGGATAGATTTTCTCTTACAGGTGATTGGGAGGCAATATGGGAGGAATGATTCAATTGATTAATTTTTGTAGCATACTGGGGATTGTAATTTTTGTAATCTTTCCAGAGAGGATGAATGGGCTTAGACTCCCCATCCTTCAGGCTGTTTCTTAATGGCTTCGTCTTATAAGATGATTTATAATGATATTAGAAATCCTTGTTTTGACTAGGGTTTGATATGGAATCATAGGATTCTCCTTAATATCAATTATTTTTGGGGAGATGTTTTGCACAATAAAATACTAACTCTAGATAACCTTGTTAAAAAGAGGTTCTACCTTTATAATAAATGTATCTTATGCTTTTTTGATGAAGAAAAAGTGGACCATCTCTTCTTCCATTGCAAATTTTCTTAGGAAGTTTGGAAGGAGGCTTTATCTAAGCTAAATGTTAATTGGACTTTTCCTGCTATTTTTAGATATTTTGTTAGAAGTTGGATTCAAAATTCTACTTTTATCCATCCTATTATTAGGGAAGTTTGGAATCAAAATCCACATCACATTGCTTGGGGTCTTTGGAAGGAATGTAACAATATAATTTTTAGAGAACAAAAAGGAACAACATAGAAGTGTTTCAGGGTATAAAGAAAGGATTACAAAAAAATGTTAATGTGGTTAAGTTTGGTGCTTCTACAAAGATGCCTTCTCTTGAGCTTAAAATTGGCCAAAATTGGGAGATAAATCAAAACCTTACTAAGGTTAATTTAGCCAAGAATCTCTTGAGGAAGTATATCAAGTGGAAAAAACTCCCTAAGGGGTGGGTAAAATTAACTTTTACGGTTGCTCTAAGGGTAGGAGGTGTTTTAAGAGATGACAATGGGTTAATGATTGAAGGTTTTGTTAGAAATAGTTTGTAGAACAAATAATGAAGCCAAAGCTCAGGTTGTTTGGTGGGGTATTAGAAGAAATATTTTTCTTGTTTTTTAGAGACTAGAAATTGAAGGGGATTCTAAGATGATAATTGACTTGACGACGAACTCAAAATTTCCTCTATTCAAAAGATAACAAATTATACTGAAGATAGTAGATTTTTTATTTAGAAATTCTCTTAAAGTTAAAGTGAGACCTTCTCTTAGAGAAGGTAATAGAACCATTGATTCCTTTGCTAACCTTGTGTTAGAGTATTTTCATTGATGTCAAAGCGAATGTCTCATTGTTTTCATTGAAATTTCAAAGGTGTATGAATGCAATTGATAATGGCCAAAGACCACTAATTGTAGTACAAAGGCCAATCTAAACCAGTTTTGGATCTCCTCTTTCAAGAAAATCTTATTAATGTCATATTGGAATTTAAAGACATGTTCCTACTACTAGTCAACCCCTCCTCTCAAGTCATTTTCCTTATGAAATATAAAATAAGATATATCCTATTTGGGTGGACTCCCATCCTTTACACCCAAGATAAAGTCATTTATCATACTGGAAAACTTCATGATTGAAAGAGGAACACACACACACACATATGAGATCACCCAAGAAAGGAATGATATTCTTATTAAGGAGTAAGAAAATATAGTTCATTATGGTGTAGTGATTAAGGAAAAATAAAAGGTCGCAATTCAAAAATAAGCATAAGTTAATGATTAAGATGGAGGTGATCAATGCAAAATAAGAGCAGTGAATATATCATTAAGGAGAGCAACATTTGATGTAAAGGTGACTATTCATTCATTAAAGAAACAATGATTACTTCATACACATTGATTATATTTGTGAGAAGGCTGCAATCTAGTAGAGTTTAAAAGGATTGGATTTAGTTTAAAAAAGGAAAAAGTTATTAAGTGTTTTATTTAAGCATAGAGGAGTTTCCTTAACAAAAGGACATGTCCATTGAAAAGGTTGTGTATATTCTAAGGGATGTCTCTCTTCATAGAGACCAAAGATATAAAATGGACATGTGAAGAATGAAGAAGGAAGCAAGTGTGTAGAGCCAAAGGGATACATCATACAAACACAAGAAGAGTTCATGAAAAGAATATAGAAGTTTTTTCAAGGAAAATTTGTAAAGGAGAAGTGTGTGTGGAGATTAGAAGACATATCTTATGTACACCAAAAACCTTGTGTGAAGAAAGTAATTAATATATATAGTCAAGGAAAAATTTGTGAAGATATTATATGTATATTATTTGTTGAAAGAGAAATTTAAGAAGGGGAAACACTTTTTCTACTTTGGAGGTTGGTGCGCCATATTGGAGAGGTTGGTGCCTCATACTGAAGGAGTTTGGTGCCTCATATTGAAGAGATTGGTGTCTCTTATTGAGTTGGTGCTCATTTGTGGGGATTGGTGTCTCCAATGGGTTGGTGCTTATAGATTCCATAAGTGGGGAGTGGTGTCACTAGTAGGTTGGTGCCTACGAAGATTGTAAGAGATTTATATAAAAAAAATATTTTTTTATGGTTTTCTCTTGTAAGGGTTTCTACGTAAATCTTGTGTTCTTGCGTTGCATAATTTTGAGATCTTGTGTGATTGATATTGTTATGGTTGTTAGGTGTTGAAAAATTAAAAAATTGTCTTATACTCATTCACCCCCCTCTTAGTATAAGTGTGTGCTCATCACCTTGGCCTTGAATTCCATGACTAGAGGTACTAGTCATGTGATAGGGAGCTCCTACTAAAGGTGAAGGAAATTTTATCGAATGATAGACAAAGTCATAATGCTATTGATCATGGCCAATAAAAAAAATTGTGCCTAATTTATTAATCAGAAAAGTGAAAAAAATTTGTATCAAGGTGGTAAGATAAAAAGTTCTAATAATTTAAAAGTGAGCTTTATAAATAATTTGAGAAGTGGCATGAGATTTTTTTTTAATGATTGTGATGTCAATATTTCGATTGATGGGGACATGATTATAATTTTTAAATTTTTAAACTTTAGTATAATCAAGATTTGATTATTAGTAAGGATGATCTCATTATCCTTATCTGGAGTGACGTGAAGTATATTGAGGACATTGATATTAATGATCATATGTGTTATAATAATTTCCTAGGAAAAAAAAAAAAGGCTTGTTTAAGAATTGTTAGAATTTTTCTAAGAAGAATGAAAGATCATAATTATACTTCCACATTCACTTGTGTTATTAGACAAATGATTGTTGAGGTGACTTTTTATGGGATGCTATGAAATTATTTGTGTTTGTGCCTTCACTTGTTTCATTTTTGTTTTCTACTTGCTCTTTGGTTATGTGTCTATTTAGTTACATGCTATCATGGGAGGTCAGAGGTAGCGAGTGGAGCTAATGTCCTTTGCTGGCCTAAAGAAGAATGTTGAGATTTGGGAAATTTTTGAAAGAGGTGGTTTTACTCCTTTCTTCCATGTTATGAAGGGTTATGATGATGAAATCTCACCGCTCAATTTTTTAACTCTTGGAAGAATGGTGTTGTCACCATTGGTGAAGTCAAGTTTGTTGTTATAGAAAAGCTCATTGCCCAGGGCATGAGTCTCATCTACAAGGGAGCTAAAGTCAAATGGATAAGAAAAATCTGTTACTAGAAGTTCATTGAGGAATTTTTGGAAGAGGAAGAAAATATTGAAAGGCATACAAATGGGTGCAATAGAGAGGCTATTTTGATGCCCTATCATATGGTAAGTTATTATATTAATAAATATTTTACTTTGGAAGGAAGATTTCATAACATTTACAGGTACCATTTCCCCCTGCTGGATCATCTAAGGAACATGAAAATTTAATTAGTGTTCCTTTTTATTTGTTCTCATCTTTGAAAAAGTTTGTCACTGAGGGGGCTTACCCTCCTTTTCACCAAGGGTTGATTCTGGCTCTATACAATTGTGGTCTTAGTCTAACTCTTGCTATTAATCGCTATGGAAGGAACCCTAATGTGTCTGTGAAGCTTTGAAGGGATGAACCTTCTAACAATAGCCCTAGATCCCATGTTAAGACTTTAAAGGTTAAAAACCTAGCTTGAATGTTAAGCATGCTAGTCCTTCCCTAAATAGCCGTAGTAATACTGATAAGGGAAAAAAGAAAATCTTGTTTAGTGATGAATTGCTGAACCCTACTTCTCAAGAGAACTATGATGATAAAAGTCCTTTGCCCTCAAATTCTACTCCTTCCTCCAAAAGAAAGGCTTCCCCTATTCTTGTTAACACCATTTTATTTGAGCCTCATCTTGGGAAGAAAAGTAAGAAGAACCCTCCCACCTAGGAAGATTCGTTAATATCAAGATTTGATTATTAGTAAGGATGGTCTCATTATCCTTATTTGGAGTGACATGAAGTATATTGAGGACATTGATATTAACAATCATGCGTTATAATAATTTCCTAGGCAAGAAAAATAAGGCTTGTTTAAGAATTGTTAGAAGTAGTCTAAGAAGAATGAAATATTATAATTATACTTCCACCTTCACTCGTGTTATTAGGAAGATGATTGTTAAGGTGACTATTTTTATGGGATGCTATGAAATTATTTGTATCCATGCCTTCACTTGTTGCATTTTTATTTTCTTCTTGCTCTCTGGTTGTGTGTTTGTCAAGTTGCATGCTATCATGGGAGCTCAAAGGTAGCGAGTGGAGCCAATGTCCTTTTTTGGCCTAAAGAAGAAAGTTGAGATTTGGGAAATTTTTGAAAGACGTGATTTTACTCCTCTCCCATGTTATGAAGGGTTATGATGATGAACTCTCACCGCTCAATTCGTTAACTCTTGGAAGAATGGTGTTGTCACCATTGGTGAAGTCAAATTTTCTATTATAGAAGAGCTCATTTCCTAGGCCACGAGTCTCATCTATGAGAGATAAAGTCAAAAGGATAAGAAAAACCTGTTACTAGAAGTTTATTGAGGCATTTTTGGAAGAGGGAGAAAATATTGAAAGGAATCAAAATGGGTGCAATAGAGAGGCTCTTTTGACACCCTATCACATGGTAAGTTATTACATTATTAAATATTTTACTTTGGAAGGGAGATTTGGTACCATTCATGGGTACCATTTCCCCCCATTGGATTATTTGAGGCATGAAAATATAATTAGTGTTCCTTTCTATTTGTTCTCATCTTTGAAAAAGTTTTTCACTGAGGGGGCTTACCCTCCTTTACACCAAGGGTTGATTCTAGCTCTGTACAATTGTGGTATTAGTATAACTCTTGATATTAATCCTTGTTCAAAGGAACCCTAATGTGTCTTTGACTCTTTGAAGGGATGACCCTTCTAACAACAACCCTAGCTCCTATGTTAAGACTTTAAAGGTTAAAAACCTTAGCCTGAATGTTAAACATGCTAGTCCTCTAAATTGCCCCAGTAATATTGATAAGGGAAAATAAATCTTGTTTAGTGATGACTTGCCAAACCCTACTTCTCAGGAGAATTATGATGATAAAAGTCCTTTGCCCTCAAATTCTATTCCTTCCTCCAAAAGAAAGGCTTCCCCTGTTCTTATTAAAACCCCTCTATCTGAGCTTCAACTTGGGAAGAAAAGTAAGAAGAACCCTCCCACCCAAGAAGATTCTTTAAATTTTATCAAAGATAAGAGTAAAAACAAGAAGGGTTCCAAGACCCTTAAGGGTAAGAAGGAAATTATTAAAAAGGACAATGTTAAAATATGGTGGACTGTGCTATTGTCATCCCGGATGAGGAGGGTACTAGAAATGTGTATAAGGAGTGCTTGGGGGGGGGGGAGATAAGGTCTATGAGACTAGCTAAGGCCTTGGGTGATGTTTTTAAAAATAAGATGAAAATATTGAAGAGGAATATGGGGAGGATGCTAATGAAGGAGAGGAGGAGGAAATTACTCCTATGTCTAATTTTGAGCTTGATTGTAATTCTAAGGAGACCGCTCCCTTACACCCTCAATATGATGTTGAGGATTATGTATCCCCTAATTCATTGTTCATGAAAATTTAAATTCCATTATTTGTGAGGATGCATATGTCTCTAGTAAAAATGATGTCGATGTTGATGATGCTAGGGAGGACAACCAAAAGGAGGAGTAGAAAGATCTGAAAGAGGATCCACTGGATATCTATTATGCTAAGATAAAAAACCTTCAAAATAGAGTGAGTAATATAGAATTGGCTTAGGAAGATCTTCGAGAACATAAAAGTTGTGAGGTTACTTGGGAAAACATGTATAACGTGACGAAGTTGTATCAAAACAGGTTAGCTAAGATGGAGAAATATTTTACTGATCTTGCTAAAATAATAACTGGTATTATGTAGAAGTATATTATTGGAGTGGTTATTCATCCGTCAAAGCTTAATAAAAGGAATAAGAAACAAACTCCAAAGGAGGATCAATCTGAAATCAAACATAAGAGCAAGAAGAGAGAGCGGTTGCTGGATGTTGCTTGTTGGGAGGAGACCCTGAGCTCGTTTTCAAAGGATTAGAAATCTCTTTGCTAGTTTGCTTGTTTGTCTCTTGTTGTGTTTTGTTTTGGCTATGCTTTTCTGTTCGTGTGTTGTTTCTTAGTTTGGTGTGGCCTAGTGACCAATTTTTGATGTAGTTATTTCTATTTCTCTGCTTTTTTCTATGGCTACCTTTTTGTAATGGGTTCAAGGCCCTTCCCTACTTAATTAATCAAAAACATATTATGGAACCCATCATACTTCTTAGGTTAAGTGATAAGTAAATTTGTGTAATTCATTATTATATAATTAAAAATCTTGAAAGAAGATATGCATTCTATAGTATCTAATGTGTATACAATGGATTTGTAAAGAAAAATGCTAGATGGAGCTAGAAAAATTTAGAGATGGGACATATGATGAAGTTTTGATTGTCATAGGTAAGTTTAATATGATTATGGAAGTCATTGAAAAGGTGATTAATGATTTGTAATGGTGGGAATTGTATACCTATTCCTATTTCCATTTAGTTTTGGGCCTATTTTAATGAAATGATATAATACAATTACATATCAACACATGGTAGACTCTTGTGTTAAGTTTGTATTCTCAATTTTTTATTCTATCTTATTTTACATCTATTTATATTCATCTTGAATACATTTAAATTTAATTTAAAAATAATTACACAGATTCATGTATTTTCTATCATTAACTGTTTATTGTACCTACCGTTGCACCCATATCCATGCATTCAGTCTCCACCTTGAGATCTACAGTTTACTATCTTGGGTCAATTTTGGGGCACTTGGGTTGAATCTCAAGGGGCTCTGGATTGACACCCAAATTTTAAAAATTTAAAATTCAAATTCTTGATTCTCACCCTTTCCTACTAGCTATGAAAGTTAGACTTAATACATGTTTGTGTGATGTCTTGATATGTCAATATATTTAAAAACATTTAATGTGCAATGAATTGGTAGATGGTTGATAATCAAGAGACACTGTAGGAATTTTTTTTTTTTTTGGAGCTTAAAAATAACACATATACATTAGAATTAGATTAAACATCAAGGCCACCTACATGCTTGAGAATGCTATCTTCAAATATTCATCCAAAGGCCAAGGCCATAAAGGTAACCCATTAAGGAGGTTGACCAAGAGATCTTGACCCTAATGATGCAGTGATTTCTCCACATGTATTCCTAAATACCTCCATCCTCTCACACATCCGTGTATTAGAGGTTAAAATGAACCATGTTATCAAAGTTTTTTATCTACTAGGTCATATCTTCACATGATAAGATAGATCTATGTTGCTTGAGATTGACCTTGAGCCATCAAAATTGACTCATGAAAAAATCCAAGTCTATGACGATTCTAAGACATTCAACATATTGATGACATCATTTTATGGACACTAGTGAGTGGATTATATGCAACAATAAGTATTCTTTATCAGTATTCCCAAAGCTAAGTACCTTATCCCTTTGTATTTAATTCCAAAAATAAAATTTTAATTTATCATTTCCTAATTTTGACTAATTTAAGTTAATTGTGCTTTATATTTCAAAAATATTAACTAGCCTAGATTATACGCATGCCACATTTTTAATCTTCCATTTTGGTGAACCTGATATTTGCTTACATGAGTTAGGATTTCCTTCTAGGGTTTATCAATCATTAGGATTTTCTAGATCTATAATTTTTTTATTGTTACATCTCATTTTTAGATTTGATTATGATTTAGTTCTACTTTCAAATTGATGCTTCCTTGATACACCCTTATTCTAAAATTGAAACTTACATTATATGACCTTGCTTTTGGCCACCCTACCTTGAAATAACCCTTTCCGAATTTCACCAAAATTTTCCACTCTTTTCAAATGAACATTTTGTCAAACAGTTCATGTGTATACTGGTTGCAATGTTTCAATACATTATTCATTGGTTTTGGAAACATATTATCATTGTATAAACCAATATGAATTCAAACTAACATTCATAGGATGACAACATTTTGCCAAATTTTAAGGACCATGTTTATGATAATTTTTCTACATAACAGGCTACTGTGATGAACAACATATTACACAATGAAACATATACAAATGCTGACCTGTTGAATAGCAGATTTGGTACCTTTGAACTGTTCAGAATTTGGTCATTATATTGCCCAGGAATGTGAACTGATATCCAACATCTTTCTTGAATGGCGCCAACTGTAATTTCCAGCCACCACCTCCAATTCCATGCTCAACAATATGAACAAGAATCACCACGAATTACCCTCCAAAGTGACATCTACCAGCTGCAAGGAAGCACCCAACAATTTTAACCCTCACGCCACTTCATTGATACTTGCACCAACCACATATCTCATACCTGGCAGGAATCAAGACCAACAATGGAGGCCAGGACCCAGGACCAACAACACTCACGTCTCCTTTCACATAGTGGCGTTTCAGTGCCAAATAAGAGTCGACAAACCAAGGGAATGTTCACACCTGTAATAATCTTTGGTTTTTGTGCCCTAACTCTCCAGATATCGCCTAACAAACATATCATTGAATCACCCAATTACCTCTGAAAATGCTACGCCCAACAAACATATTATTGAATCACCCGATCACCTCTGAAATACTACACCCAACAAACATATTATTGAATCGCCCAATCACTTCTGAATATGCTATGCCCAGTAATACAGAGTTTCTTCTATCTATGGTGTCCCTCCTTTCCTGGCAAACTTCAAAACCTTCGAACTCAGAAATTTGTCTTGGTACGAGATTTCACAAATTTCACAAATTCCAATGGTTGGATTTCAAATGTGAAAGCTGAGTGGCTCCACCTGCAACTAGTTAGAATAGGTCTTCCACGATCGAAATTGATTTCTCTTAGGGTTTTCATTCCAAGTGTGCCGCTAGAAGCTCTCAAACATTTCACAAATTCCAATGGTTGAATTTCAAATGTGAAACCTGAGTGGCTCCACCTGCAACTAGTTAGGGTAGGTCTTCTACGATTGAAATTGATTTTTCTTAAGGATTTTGTTCCACTCAGAGGCTCTAAAAAATCTACAATAGAGAAATAAAATCAAGCATGAGCAAATGAGCTCCCAATTCCACTTTTCTATTTTCCTTTATCGCCCAAATATTTTGTTAAACTCAAATAATAAAGTGGTTTTTAGTATTTCTTTTAATTATCGCTTAAGTCATTTTATTAAATTAATTAAAACAAAAGTATTCATAAAGTGTACTTTATTGGACAATTTTAATTAATTAATTTAGTTTATTCCCTTATGTCTTCGATATTAGCCTATGGAAATAATATAGGCTAAACAGACTCTTCCGACTACTCTTGGATGGAAACATTACATATTCACCCTTTTGGCACCATTAAGGTTCCATTTTTAGATATAATTATTGAATATTTTTCTAGTTTATATAAAACCAACCTTCATCTCTATACCATTTATATACTTCTATTAGGGTTTTGGACCTTTCTTGCATAATCTCTTTGTTATGTACCCACCCACTTGTGGATTGATCTTAATTGTTACATATTCTATCATGGATTCCCATGGTCCCTTATTATTGAATGCTATTCATGATTATCATATATATTTTGATGTGTCTAGAATTTTTTTGATATGTGATCCCATTATTCTTGATTTGCTCACAAATTCTTACTATAAGGATCATATCACATTTTCTATGAAGGCCTTGTTTCATTATGTATGTACCTTTTCCTCCTTCACAAATTTAGTAATTTATTTTCCTTCTTTTCCATACAATCTCACTTTACTTATCCATGATTCTTATGTTCTTTCCATACCTCCCATTGTTACTGCTAGTGATGTGCTTGAGCATAGTGATACTTTACCTTGAACGTGTTTCCTTCAAGCAATTTGATTCATAATACATCTTTGTGGTGAATATTTATGATATACCTTTACCTTCTATTATTATACTTATGGATGACACTTTATGTGAAGAGGGTACATTTACTTTACCTACACATGACATTGTTGGGCCTCATGATATTATTCCATCTTCATGTTATGATGATTCTACTTTTCATATGGCTTATGATTCTTCATGCTTTACCTTTCATAATAAATCATATTTGTCTAGCATTATTCTTGATTTTCATGCCTCGACTACAACACATAATTATTCCATGGTTAAGAATACATATAAATAATGGGGTATGATAAAAATAATCATCTTAAAAATAGCCCCACTAAAATATTTATTCAAGATTTGATGTAGTCTTTGAAGACATATAAAAACCTTGTGTAACATGCCCATTGTTCTACTCAATGATTTCTTCTATGTTTTAACCTCAAGTGAATAAACAAGTGAATAAACTAAGATGCCAATCACATAGCAATAAAATTTTTCTTTTCAAAGTAAGATAATATACACATTTGATATAACAATAATTCATCTTTCTCATTTCATATCAACGAAATGTTACAATCTTTCCAAAGTCATGATTTCATAAACAAGATACAATTTACATTTTCTATCTTCCATACAAATTGATACAAGATACTTACATAGCTCATTTGAACTCCATGGGCACTAGGAATACAAATGGTCCAAGAAATCCCCCATCAAATCTTGGCTTGCTGACTGAAGAGGAGAAGCATCACTTAAGCACTTTTTCGCCATCTACATAATTATTGTGGTCCCCCGCACATCTACCACATATTGTAAGATGACCCTACCCTTTGATGAATAGTTTGGTCCAGAAACCTCAAAATACTAGCCAATCCTGAGCTTGGTGTTGTGTCCTACATAACTAGAACTTTCCCATATTGTGGCTACAATCTACGTGTATGACAATCCTAGACTAGCATGCTAAAAGGTAACGTGCAGTGAACTGACAGTGTAACCAGTGGTAAATTACACCACTTTGGCCAAAGTATTCATCACCCCTAATTTGGAATGGACGTCACATGCTCACCCACCATCCTAGCTCAATTTTTTACGACCATTCATATTCTATGCATAGGCTATCTCCTTCATTGGATTATCCTAACCCCATGGATAACATATATACCTCTATGTTTTACTAAGACACTTTTACTTAAGTAAATCAAAGTAATTTCAAAGCAATTCTATCTTATGCTACACACCCATAGTGTTGATGCAAGATGAACATAATGTTAAAACATTAATTGACTATAAAGCGTACAATCTCAACTATCTCCATTCAAGAGTATAATCTTAACAATAAATGACTCCCAACAAAAGTATAACCTCATCAATAAATGTCCTCAATCAAAAGTATAATCTTTAGCAATAAATGACTTCAATCAAAGTATAATCTTCAACAATAAATGACTTCAAACAAAGATATAATCAACAATCAAAAGATCAATTGGATCATAAAGGCTAATTACAACCTATGTGCTTCAATCATTAATCAAGTAAACAACCCAACCAAATAGGTTATTTCCAACCTAGGGTTTCAATCAAAGTAAAGTAACATTCAAGTGATCATGAACCAATCATAAGACTTCTCTTTCAAAACACCTCAAATATTCTCATATTTACTACATTTGTATATCATCTAGAGGATACAATCAACTTGCAAGGAGTTGGTGCATCTACACCCATAGTCCTCTCACAATACGGTTTTGGGTTACTGATACATGTGTCCTCTTTTAGCATTTCATGAATAGGAATAGATTCTAATTCAAAATAAGAGAATATCATAACTAGCAAATACATTTTATCAACCCTATTTTGAATAATAATATATCCACTAAGTTTATACCCTTACCCAAGGGTCAAGATTCTCTTCCTACTTTCTAGGAGGAATAAGTAATCAATCAGATAAGATTATTAATCAAGGTTTACATAACATCACAACCCAACGATGATGAAATTTCTATTATGCCACCTTTCCTATTGTGTTACTAACCTCATCGTCCACTACAGTTTACTTAGCATTA
>VDFB02061110.1:0-24123 GCA_007258455.2 Sequoia sempervirens
TTTTAAGGAAAAATCTAGATTTGTTTAAGTGGAAAATATCTATATTTTTCCAAATTTATTTCATTGCATTATTTAGCACTTATTATTAATTGTTTAATCCAATCACATGCAAGTAGAACTTGGCATATTGCATACATATAAGTTTCTATCGATGTAATCCTTGAACCTCCTTTAGGTCCAAGTGCAAGTTATAATTTAATCTTAACTTTTAACCTCTATTGAGATCCTCAGGATTTTTCTACTACCCTGAAGGTGCTATTAACCAGTTAGTTATTCCTATTCCTTATGTACAACAAATTAAACTCTTAGCTAGAAATAATGAATAAAAAACAAAATAGCACCATTCACCAATCTTAATTTGCAGCGGAGTATAAAAGAAATTGAAAAACATAGATAACACAACACAAATCGTTTTTGGACAAACATCCCTGGGAAAACCCCAATCTGGGGAAAACCAGTTTGATAACTTTATTATCAAATCTGCAATTGAGAATGATTACAATAGTTTGCTTAATACTAGCAATTCACTCTTCATCTGCCACTATTCGAACCTCCCTCTGGAACTCAGAAGCTGGAAGCTTTACTTCTCAATTACTGCTGTAAAACTTTTCTGGTGTCATCCCCTGAAGACTCAATTGTTCCGGATCAGAAAAGAAGAAGAAAACTAGAATCCTCGACTCCCTTTTATAATCTCTCATTCAAAAGTGAATGGCCACGAATGGAAGTTGAAGAGACCCAATCGGTGGTTAAGACTAACTAGAGGACTTCCACAATCTTCTTAAGGAAAACGATTGACCTTCTGCATTCCTCTGTGTTCCCAGCCTTAGTGACACCTTTTAAGACTAGAACACTTGTCCGAGCTACAATGTTTAACACTCCCTCTTAGCGAGGAAGTGGTTCTCTACAACACCCAACTTATCCTTGAAGAAAATAAACTTCCCTCTATTCAGGGCCTTCGTCATAATGTCTGCCACTTGCTGATATGTAGACACATAATGTAGTCGAACTGATCCACGCTGTACACAATCCCTAATGAAGTGATATCTGATGTCAATATGTTTTGATCGATCATGGAATACTGGATTCTCAGATAACTTAATGCAACTCTGATTATCACAGTAGATAATGGTCGACTTCATCCTCTGACCAAACAATGCCACTAACAGTTTCCGAAGCCAAACTGCTTCACAAGTAGCCATGCTTGCTGCCATGTATTCTGCTTCTGCAGAGCTTAATGCAACCGACTTCTACTTCCTGTGTACCAAGAAACAACCCCTGATCCAATGCTGAAGCAACACCCTGAGGTGCTTTTCCGGTCTACTGCATTACCTGCCCAGTCTGCATCAGTGTAACCTACCAACCTGACACCATCACTTTGAGTATATTTCAATCCATACTCAATCGTACCTCGTAGATATCGCAGCACATGCTTTGCTGCTGTCCAATGTACTCTCTTTGGTTCCACCATGAACTGACTAAGAGTGTTGACAGCAAAGCAAATGTCCGGCCTTGTGTTGACCAGATACATGAGAGAGCCAATGAGCTGTCTATATAATGTGGGGTCTACTGCCTCCTGCTTTGATGCATCAATTTTCTTCCAATTAGTTATCATAGGAGTAGACATGGGTCTACAGTCCAACATCCTAAATTTCTTTAGGATCTCCAAGGTATATTTTCCTTGACCAAGGAAGATTTCTCCATCTGAGTGCCACACCTCAAGTCCTAGAAAATAATGCATCAACCCCAAGTCTTTCATTTCGAACTCAGCTGCTAAGTCCCTCTTACAATCTTCTATGAGCCTTGGTGACCCAGTCAAAAAGAGATCATCTACATACAACACAAGAAGTAGTGGTTCATTTCCAACCATAAGATAGTATAGATTTGAATCTGCGTCACTCTTCACAAAGCCCATCTCCTACAAGTAGCTATCAATGCGACCATACCAAGCTCTGGGAGCTTGCTTGAGTCCGTATAGTGCTCTTTTTAATTTGCATACATGAGTTTCTCTCCCAAATGTCTCGAAGCCCTCTGGCTGTTCGATGTACACCTCCTCTTCTATGACCCCATTCAAGAACGCCGTCTTGACATCCATCTAATGGATTTGCCATCCCATCTGTGCTGCAAGAGAGATCACGGCTCTGATGGAAGTATACCTAGCTATGGGAGCAAACGTCTCCTCATAATCTATTCCCTCTTTCTGAGAGAAACCCTTGGCTACAAATCTGGCTTTATATTTGTCAATGCTGCCATCTGCAGCATGCTTGATTTTGTAGATCCAACGGGAACCAATCACTTTCCTATCCAAGGGTCTAGGTACCACCTCCCAAACATCATTACGCATGATGGAGTCGTATTCTTCTACCATAGCGTCCTACCACACTTGGTGTAGTGCAGCCTCCTTATAGTTGGAAGGCTCACTGTCTATGAGCTGACTCATCAAAGCCACGTAATCTGCATATCTCTTAGGTGGTCTCCTATCCTTGGTGTTTAATTTAGGAGCTCCCACGAACTCCTGTCCATCTCTCAATGTTTGAAGTTCCTTATGATTCCTATTCCCACTTATAGTGGTTGGAGCTTCAAGCTCAACATGTTGCTGCTCCATATGCTGTGAACTTTCCTCAACACTTGCATCTAAATTCTGTGCTTGAAGTTGTTGATCAGCTTTTGGAGCTTCTTCTTGCTGACTTTGATCGACTGCTAGCAGTGCGCGAGATCTCATGAAGGCTTTCTCTTCTAGGAATTTAACGTCCCTTCTCACAACGATCTTCCTGGTTCCTGGAATGTAGATCCTGTATGCCTTAGATGTTTCACTGTATCCAACGAAATACCCCTTCTCTGCAGTTGAGTCTAGTTTGGTACGCTTCTCACTGGGAATGTGACAATAAGCGATGCTGCCAAAAATTCTAAAATGACCAACTTCTGGCTTCTTCCCCGTAAATGCCTCCTTGGGTGTCATCTTTCCCAATACTTTGTGTGGAATTCTATTTTGAATGTATATTGCTGTGCTACATGCTTCTGCCCAAAGATGTCTAGGCATGTCTTGATCATATAGCATGGCCCTAGCTGCTTCAACTATTGTTCTATTTTTTCGTTCTGAGACCCCATTCTGTTGCGGATTATATGGAGTTGTCCACTCTCTCTTGATTCCTTCCTTAGTGCAGAATTCTTTGAAGGTTTTCTCGATGTATTCACCCCCATTATCTGTACGAAGAACCTTTATCTTCTCTCCTGTCAAATTCTCTACAAGAGCCTTAAACTCTTGGAAGTGACTGAAGACTTCATCTTTTGTCTTCAAGAAGTAAATCCAGGTCTTCCTGGAGAAGTCATCAATAAAGGTTACGAAGTATTCATAACCCCTGAGAGACTTAGTGGACATTGGACCACAAATGTCAGAGTGTATCAACTCTAAAACTCCCTTGGCTCTACTGTCACTCCTAGGAAAAGTTGCCTTGGAAAACTTTCCAAGTACGCATCCTTTGCATACATCATCATGTTCTGTACTTACTTCTGGAATTCCTGTGACAGTCTCCCTAAGCAACTTAAGTGCTTCATGATGAATGTGACCCATCCTTCTATGCCACAACTCTCCCAAATTTCTATTACTATTGTTGCTAGCTAGTGCCATCAGATCTTCAACCTGCAACTTATATAACTTATTGCTTCTAACTCCAATCTGTTTTGCTGACTTCCAATTCTGATGTTTCAAATACACCTTATGTCCTCGAAAGAGTACATCGTACCCTTTGTCTTGAAGAGTAGATACTGAAATCAAATTCATCCCCATTCCTGGTACATGCAACACATCTGTAATCTGGAGATTCTTGCCTGACTCCCTCTGAACTGTGACTGTTCCTCTCCCAACTGGAGTACATTGGGATTTGTTGGCCATCTGTATCTGGAAGTCTATCTGCTCTGCTTTGTAGCTTGAAAAATACTCTCTAACTCCTGTCATGTGACATGATGCCCCACTATCGATGTACCAGACTCCTGTGGTGGTCGAGCTCGATAGGCAAGCTACAAGAGCGAACTCATCTTCAAGTCTTGAAGACAGTTCATCAACATCTGCTGAAGCTGCTGTGTGTTGTTTTTTTTTCTTGTCACCCTTCTTTCTATTCGGACATTGAATGACATAGTGTCCATGTTGATCATAGCCAAAGCACTTAATTTTACTTAAGTCTTTCTTTTTCTTATCTCCCTTCTCTTCTTTAGAGTTAGGCCCTTTGTTCAAGCCTTTCTTGGGTTTTCCCTTTCCTACAAGAGCAACATTTTCGTCATCCTCACCCTTCTGGCCTTTACTACTGCCTACACAGACAAGGCTCAACCTGAGCTCTTCTTGAGTAAAATCACTCCAAAGGCGATCCGAGTCAGGTAGGTCATGCCGACCATTAATCACTTGGACAAAGATGTCCCACTGTTTTGAGAACCCATTCAAGGCTATTCTCACGAGCTCATCATCACTTATTTTTTCTCCGACAGCTGCTAACTCATCTTTGACTTGCCTGACCCTGGTGAGGTAACTGACAACTCCTTCTCCCTTGTTCTGTCTGGTGTTTCATAGCTTCTCTCTAAGAATCAATTTCCTGTTGACAGTGGCACTTTGGAACAGTTTCAGGATTGCATCCCACATCTTTTTGCAGGTATCTAATTCTGCAATATGAGGAACAATATGATCTTTAACTCCATCTTGGATAATATGCCTAGCTTTGGCATCCTGCCTACGATAGACTGCTAAATCCTTCGGATATGTGGGTACGGTAACATTGGTTGTTGCAAATTCCTTTAGGTCGTGCTCCTCCAACAACAGTAATATTCTGGATTTCCAGATACCAAATTTAGATGCACCATCTAGTCTGTCTTGATCTCTCAAACCAACTGAAGCCATTTTTTGAAACCCGCGAACAATAACTCCAATAAATTTTCTGCTCAGAAGAAATCTAACTTCTGTTCTTTATAGCTCTGATACCATGTGAATTTTCTACTACCCTGAAGGTGCTATTAACCAGTTAGTTATTCCTATTCCTTATGTACAACAAATTAAACTCTTAGCTGGAAAGAATGAATAAAAACAAAATAGCACCATTCACCAATCTTAATTTGCAGTGGAGTATAAAAGAAATTGAAAAACACAGATAACACAACACAAATCGTTTTTGGACAAACGTCCCTGGAAAAACCCCAATCTGGGGAAAACCAGTTTGATAACTTTATTATCAAATCTGCAATTGAGAACGATTACAATAGTTTGCTTAATACTGGCAATTCAGGCACTCTTCATCTGCCACTATTCGAACCTCCCTCTGAAACTCAGAAGCTGGAAGCTTTACTTCTCAATTACTGCTGAAAAACTTTTCTGGTGTCATCCCCTGAAGACTCAATCGTTCCAGATCAGAAAAGAAGAAGAAAACTAGAATCCTCGACTCCCTTTTATAATCTCTCATTCAGAAGTGAATGGCCACGAATGGAAGTTGAAGAGACCCAATCGGTGGTTAAGACTAACTAGAGGACTTCCACAATCTTCTTAAGGAAAACGATTGACCTTCTGCATTCCTCTGTGTTCCCAGCCTTAGTGACACCTTTTAAGACTAGAACACTTGTCCGAGCTACAATGTTTAACAAGATCAACATCCACTTTCTCTTGTAGAAATTTAGCAATATAACCCTATAAAACCTATTCGCGATTCCTTCAACTCAAACACTTAATATCTAAACATGAGAAAAACTATAAATCATAAATAGTTTCCAAAACTTTGTTCTAGAAACCCAAATCAAAAGGAGTTAAATTAAAAAGTTTTTCTTTCATCTCTTCACTTGTGATGTTATCTCTCTTTTGATGATCTTCCTTAATCTTTAATATATATATATAGTATAGGAATAGATAATATTTGTACTAAAAGATTAACATATAGAAAACATTATATAATTATAAAGATAAATTTTGTAAAACTTGCAAAATGATTGAAACGTAACAATACAATAAAAGCATTACAAAGATAAAACAATTGTTATTATGAAAAAGAGAAAAGAACCATGCACATGAAAGGCCTAACACATCCTCTGAACTTTAGCAAGCTCATCTCATCACTCTAAAAACAATAAGAAATTCACATTACAAAATAAAACACATAAATAACATAATCCATGCTTATATAATATTTTTAATGATTTGGTAAGTATAAAATAAAATGTTGTATATTGTCATTTTATATGTTGTTTCCAAGCTTCTATTCACGTAGAGAATAGGAATAATTCATCATACATTCATTTATCTTGAGCTATTCAGGGTAGAGAATAACAATAACTGAAACAATAGCCCGCCTAGGTAGCGGAGTTGACTTGGGCTGTGGGTTTGCTCCCCATAGGTCTCGAGTTCAACCCCCCGCTCTTGCGATTGACTGGTGGGCCTGTATGCGGGCTATGGCATCCACTGCGTCCACCCATAGGGGGCTAGTCTCGCCCCAGCTCACCCCAGGTACCCAAGGTATGGGCTGCTGGGCCACTGGACTGAGTCGTGGGGACACCCCTGCCGCATAAACAAACAATAACTGAAACAAAATAATAACTTTCAAAATCTACGTAGTAGAGTCCAGGAAGACTCAATTAAAATGGAAACAAAGATCACCACACACTTCCTTCTCAACAAAGAAATATACAGTAGACAGAGATATACAGATAACAATAGATTTTTAGCAATCCAACAATAGACAGAGAAAAACAAGACGTCCAAGGTCAAGCCCACGTTGATAATTTATTATAAGAGTGGCTCCCACAAGTAAGCTATTATGGTTAGTTGTAAATTGGCCACCCACTATATGTTGGCTGTAAAAGCATTAAGATGTTTATCAACGGTAAATGCAGCAGAGCAAATCAAGAATTCAGCTGTATCGAACAGTCTAAAGCCATGAAATATCTCCACATTATCAAGAGACTCGGAACCAAAAGATGGTAGCTTTGTGAATAAGTAATCCTCTGGTCAGCAACAAGACATAACCGTCCCCTTTCCAGCGCTTTGAAGTAAAATCTATCGCTAACTTTTGAACCAAGTTGGACCGTGAAATTGTGGAACTTTTGGTAGCAGTGGGTCAACTTGTCGGAAGGTACGTTATCAATATGTGGAGA
The DNA here is from genome assembly GCA_007258455.2 of Sequoia sempervirens. Classification (NCBI taxonomy): domain Eukaryota; kingdom Viridiplantae; phylum Streptophyta; class Pinopsida; order Cupressales; family Cupressaceae; genus Sequoia; species Sequoia sempervirens. The sequence goes on from VDFB02061110.1 coordinate 7,117, forward strand.
TCTATGCGAAACTTGGGCATTCAATATCTTTACAGATTGATGGCCGGTGATGACAATGACTTGTGACCAGAACAGAAATGACTGAAAAAAACCTAAACAACGAAAAACACATGTGCTTAATCAAATTTGACGTGTCTCCATTCTGTTTTGAACGGTGTCCTTTGTACGAAACTTTATGTGCTTTCAGAGGCCCTCCCTACTCGTACTCCACTTGCCAGAAATCTGTACTTACCGAAATTTGTGATCAACGATGTTCGAAGGCGCTCCCACTTTGAGAGAGTGAGCTAACTTTGGGTAACAATGGTTGTCATTGGTTTAGAATTATGCAAGACGACGGAAACGTGGGTCTGTTGGAGAGAGTAAAAGCCAATCAAGGGAACTTTCTAGATCTCCATCAAAGATTAAGGGAGAAGAAGAAAGTTAGTGAGTTGTGATCATCTTTATTGAGCACGTTCTCTTCTCTTAGATAAGGTATATAGGCTCAAGAACAGACATTCTCTTCTCTCAGATAAGGTAGATAGGCTCAAGAACAGACATCTTCGCTATCATGAGTAGACTTACTACAGCTTCAGTTAAATTTGTTGTACCTCCTATGAGCCATTTGAAAACTCTTCTCACATAAGGTAGATAGGTTCAAGAACAAGCATCTTGACTATCATGAGTAGACTTACTTCATCTTTAATGACTCCCACATGTTAAATTTGTTGCACCTACTATTAGTCATTTGAAAATATCTGTAAATTTATTTATAAAGCATTTCATCAATGTAGAGGCTCTTTCTTTTAATGGTGATAATGGCAATCATGATTTTGTGGGTATTATTGATTTTACGTCTTTTTCTATGATTATATTGATTACTTGTGTAATGAAGACATTCTAAGATAAAATTATTCTACTACACTATGGATTAAAAAGTATAATTTTAAATTTTTGCGCTACGGTGTTAAATTTGTATAGGAAGACAAAATAATAAATAAATAAATATCTCATTATAAAATAAAATAATATATTAATTATTTTACATCAGATTCATGTGTGAGGCATCTAATGATGTTCCATATGGAAGAGAGGATGATATCCATGACTTATATGAGATTCATTATATTGGAATAGAAAAAATTCGTTTGAGACTTGAATGAGAAGGTCATAATTTTATGAAAGAATAGTCAAAGAAAACACATACATAATTAATTAAAAATAAATAAATAAATAAATTTTAGAATTTAAACCAAAGAAATACTGTGTTAAAACCAGTCTATTAGCAACAATGACAACAGCAAAAAAATATAATATTTTCAATGAAGTGGTTGCAACAAACATAAAAATAACAAATATAAAGATAAATTTGATGAGATATTTTGGATGAAAAATTATGGCATCATGGATGCAGAAGAATAATTTGTGAATTCATGATCCCAGTACTATATCAATGTTATGTCTTTTACTCTTTCTTTTAAATAATGAATTTTAGGATTTGATGCTTACATATGTTATCTTCCTTCACTTGTGTGTATGCATGATTTTCATTATCTTATATAGAACTATATTGCCTATCTTATGACCACGTATGATATGTTTGGGGAGTTGCTTCACTATTGAGCCTTTGTGCTATTTATGTATCTATCTTTACAAGATCCATGGACTTACTAGGATTCATGTCATTAATCTTAATTATCTTATTGATCTTATCCAATAATGTTCATTCTCATGGATGAAACATTGGGATATTTATAACAATTTCACAATGGTTTTGACCATATTAGAGGGACACATCAATATCATCTTGAACATACTTGTCCCACTTATCCTATCCTATGTGTGGTAATGCTCACAGGTTCCACTATAGTCCTATTGTTAAAATTTCACGTGTTTTTGATATTTTGGGTTACATCACCATTATTTTACCCATGTTGGGGTAAACATCAATCCTATATTTGATTTTAACTCTAATCCATTTTTATTATTTTGATGATGTACTCTTCTAGTTATGATTACTATACTTTTACTCTTAGATGATTGCATGCACTTACATGTTTGTAATTTTTTATTGATTTATCAAATCCATGTTCTTATGATTATCTCATGATGTATTCCATTATTAATCTATTTCTATATACTTTTTTGTAACTGATATATCTAATAAAACCTTATTTATTGATTAATTTTACCTTATGGATAAAATCAATTGAAGACATGATCACTAAACTATGTTCAACATATCTTGTGAGTTAGAAGAATTCAGCAAGTTATTTATCCCTTTTTCTTGCAAATATGTCATGGGCTAGAATATATGCAAAAGGAAAGAATATGGAAGGAGAATCTTCCCCCTTCATAGACCATAGGTTTGTCTATCCATTTTACTTAATTAGAACTTTGATAATCCTACATATGCATTATTCATTCTAAGGTATTATCATGCACCTCAAAGTAGGGGGGAAATGTAATATTGAAAACTACATCATTGATGCATATCCTATATATATCTAATTTGGGATAATGTCTTGATATATTTATATAGCTACAAATTGCAACTTTTTTTTGCATAGTTGGGCCCATGTACCTATCCTTGATTCCACCTATCCCTATGATTAGAATTTATCCCTATGTTCATATGCATACATTCATAGGCCAATTAGCCTATCTATATGACTTTTGTTCATCAATATAATCCCTATTTATATTCTAATATTATTGAACATCTAGATCCAACATAGTTATCTAACCCAATTCATGTTTGTAGGTGTGAGGTCATCCTAAGAGTTGTTATCTTTATCAACATATAAGAAAAAAAAAAAAAAAAAAATCTTTATCTATGCATGCAAATGACATTTAAATGAAATATGCACCAAATCTAGCTTACTCAAACCAAATACATGAAAACCTTAGAAAGATAAGCTGTGATATGTTGATGTATGGATAGCTTGGATGTGGATTCTTATTATTTTAGTAGCATGATGGTATGATCAAGATGATTCAATAGAAAATTGGATAGCATAATATTATGATAATGCAAGATTGCTCAAATGGGATGAGATGCCTCTCAATTATAAAATTTCCATAAGATAAATCAAGAGCCAAGATGCATTGATTGATGGTTGGAAAGGATTGATTGAGGATTAGGGTTTGGATAAAAATTTGTAGTCATGTTACAAGTGTCACATAAGGGATAGGGGATAAATTCAAGAAATGCACTGGGGCATATATTTATGTGAATGGCTGGGATTTAGAGATATAGTATGAATTTTTGGAAAGTTTCTAGATTCAATGAATCTAGACAAGGTCTTAGTTAGATATGTGAGAGGGACACTTGTCACATGACAAAAAGTTTCGATTTGATCCATGTGAATGGAATCAATGGATAGGATTAAATGGAAAAGGATTGAGGGAGAAAGTGGAAATAAATATTGGAGGTAAAGGTGGTGGGGATTAATTAACCTTAATTAATTAATTAATTTAGTTGGAAGATTTTGGGGATAACACTAGATGAAATTAAATAAATATAAATTTATTTAATTAAAGTGGGGGATAAGGGTGAAGAATAAATTAATTAAATAAATAATAATATTTATTTAAGTAAAATGGGACTTAAAGGTGAAGGTTAAATAAATAATAAATAGAATAAGGTACAAGTCAAGTGTGATTATCAGTATATGGTCACATTTTAGGTGTCTACAGTATATAACTAACAACATTGCACATATCAATACTAAGAAAAATTTACATAAATGTTCATTGTTTGATGTTATTTTTGTGTACAAAAGATATCCATGTTGCATTCATATTAAATTATCTAGGAATTCAATATCTATTCCTAGATAGAAATAAATAAATTTCATAGCCACAAACTACAACCATAATTGCAAAGGTAAACCAACATAGAATAGGGAAGAATATTTTAATTTTCATTCATACACATGAATTTTTAGCATATTTCTATAATCCAATGTGTATTTTGATGTAATTGTCTTCATCTATTGACATCAATATTTGGTCATAGAATAAAGTGTTCTCTCTCCTAATTAATTTTTATTTATGACATGGTTGCACTATTCATTTAATATTTCCTAATTTGGTCTATTCTATTATACTTCATCTATGACCCACTTTATATCTATAGGCTAATTTATAACTAATTATGCTTATTTACCTAATTATCTTAATGAACCATATTTTTATTTCTCAAAGATATAACTTTATAATATTAGTTAAAATAATATATAATTTAATGTAATAATAATCAATAAGTAAATTATAATTATATAATTAAAGAGGAAAAATATGTTAATCATGTAAAACATTTATATAAACTTTAATAAATGATCACAACCAAGTATAAGGCAAGTCAATACATAACTGAAATGGAAGGAAAATTAATTTAGGTCCTATAAGATTGTAACCAAGTTGTAATGTGTCTATAGTAATGCTTGTGTAATTAGATTTCATGTCAAATCCTAAAATATACATACATAATTGTGCCCTTGAGCTTTGTAAATAAATTGGGAAAAAGTTCTAGAGTATAATTTTGTTTGTAGAAAACTAAAATAATGTATAGGGGGTGTGATCATGTCCAAAAAAATTCTTATATAGTGAAAGCACAACAATCTATTGTAATAGCTTGCTAGAGAGAGAAAATATGGATAGGAATATAAATAAAACACATTGTGTTCAAGCTAAGGTGAATTTGATTGAAGCCCCTTAGATTGAACCTCACTAGTAGCTACATGTCAAGAGGCTTTGATTAAAGCCCCATTTTGAGTATACAAAGGGGATCTAAAAAAATATTTTAGAATATTTTGATAGAAATATTTTCAACTGATTTTCATTGAAAATTATTCTCATCAAACACCTACCTTAACCACTTGTTCTTCAATTTGAATTTTGAATTAATTCTCAATTCTTTTGTTTTATTTTATATTAGCAAAAAATCATGGTATTAAACACTATACACTAAAGGCCCCCAAGGCAGCAAAAAAACACAAAATAACTTAAGATAAAAAAGATCACATTGGCCACAAGCTAGAAATAACATAGTAACAACAAAGTTTAAAGTTTTAAAACATAAAATAAATAGAAATAGAGAGAGATCTAGACTACAAAAATATTTTATCCCAACCTTGCTTAAGGAATTTGTATAGTTTTTTATTATAAGTACTAGTGTTGGCTCCCTTATTTCTTTCATAACTTTTAAATTATTCTTTCAACAAGGAAAATAGGTTGGCTTCAAAGTAGTGCATTACTTTTAGGGTGAAGCTAGAAATTATTCTCAACTTCCCTTCAAGCTCATCAACACAGGTCTTTAGGATAGAAACATTTTTTGCATTTTGCATGCACTTGTGAAAGGTATCTTGGTCAGGTTGCACAACAAGGGTGGTGTTCAAGTCCTCAGAATCTAACAACATTATATTCAACTCAAGGAATAGGTTTGGGACCTTATTTTCAATACCCACCTCCCCATCATCATTATCCTTATTGTTGTTTTCTTCTTCATTCTCCTCCCCATCCATCGAGTCATTGGATAATTCATCAATGCTAAAGTTAGGGTTTGTGTGGTTGCCTAGCTTGTTAGTGGGGTCGCCAAAAAAGTAACCCTTCTAGTTTTTCTGGCATGTTTGGGCCCTCCTTGTGATTTTGGCTTAATGTTGCCTTGATTTAGTGACTCATTCAAATTAAGTCTTGGGCCCTTGTGAACTAATGGATTTTAATGGCACATTGCTAAAGTTTTTTGAAGTGTTGTAATTCATTTTCACACTTTTCTAGGGTTTTATCAAATAACTAAGCATAATAAATCTCTTTCTAATCAAAATCAGCATTGATCTTGCCTTATTTGGAGTTTTGTAAAGTGTTGTAACACACTTTCACATTCCTCTAGGATTTTCATTAATAATTGTCCTTTAGCATGCCTTAATTAGCCCCATTTTGCATCCACAACCCTCATTTATTGCATCTCTTTTAGGATAATACCGACACCAATCAATACCCAATCATAATTCAGGTGTTTCTGGCTTGTGTGGCCCAAATTTAGGAATCTGGGACTCATTTTCCACCTTGGGCGAATGGGTCCCACCTAGATCTTTTGGCCCCAAACCATTTTTCACACATTTCTAAGCACTTTTCATTTTTGGTCCCATACATTATGTCTAATGGGACTCATTCGCCACCTTGGGTGAATGAGTCCCGTGTGACCAAAATTTAAATTTAATTCAAATTTCTAATGGGATTTTATTTTCCTAGATTTGATGTTGACTTATAGTGTTGTAATTTTGGGAATTATTTCATAATTAAGTATAAATACAAGGATATTTCACTCATATTCAACACCTAGCATTCAAGAGAGTTCACAAGAGCATTTGATCATTCACAAGAGCATTCGAAGGCTTTCAAGGGTAGATTATCAAGAATTTTAGAGCAGTATTCAAGTGCCAATCATCATGTCAAAGATTGCATTCATCATGTTTGTTATTGTGCTAATAATTGTGATGTAGAGTTTATGATTCAAGCAAGTGTTTCAAGCAAGATCAACTCCATTCAAGAAAGAGTCAAGAACCACAACCATTGTATCCATTTCAAGCATAATTGTAGCACCTTATTGCTAGGGTTTGGTGAGTTGCAACATTGTCTTTTGTTCATTCATCATTCTCCATTAATTTTTCTTTCATTTCAACGTTTAATTACCAACAACGGGTTTGACCAAGGAAAACCCCTAATCGCTAACGCCACAACATTTTTCCCTCTCCTTTGCATGTGATTTGTAGATTTAGGTTGCATATTTCATAAGGATCAAGATTGGAAAAAAAAAATCAAGTGATCAAAGTTGTTAAAGTTGTCATCAAGCCTTGGAGAGACTTAGAGAAGACCTACAGGTGGCAATTTGTAGTTTCGTATCCAGAATTATTCAGGAAGAGCATAGTAGATCCAAAGGAACAAAATCCGGTTCAAAACTTTCAGAACAGAAGAAGTGGAATGATTCTCCACAAGTGGAAAATGAGTCCCACTATACAGGCCTAATGGAGATTTTTACAAATCTGGATTCTCTTTTGATAGAAACCTATTCCTGCGCATTTTCCTAGAAATTGGAATGATTCACCCAACTTGGTGAATGAGTCCCAGTCAGCCTTGATAGCATATTTTTTAGTGATCCAGACCTCCATTTTTCCTTCTTCAGTTTCCTAGGTGCACACTTTCTATTTTACAGTTTTATGTTGCATTTTGTTCATCTTTCTAGGCCATTTTAGAGTTAATTTGCATTCAATTAGGGTTTTACATTTCATCTTGCATTTCATTTGTTTTTCCAAGTCTAAACTTGGTGGTGAACCCCTCATTAGATCATATTCAGACCTTAGGACATCCCTATTGCAAGATCTCTTTCTCTTTTGCATTGAGATCTCTAGGGTTATCCTTGAGTGGAACATCTTTGAAAGTGGGTGCAAATACATGATCATCATTTCCCCATTTTACTTGGCTCCATTTTGGTGAACCTTCATTTAGAACATCATAATTCTGATTTGGAGTGTGCATATTCATCCTAGATTTAGCTTGCATTAGTATTTTCATTGGTTAACTTGCATTCTATGGTTTCAATTTTTGCATTAGTGAAAGCTCATTTTAGCTTGAATTTTTGTATCTAATTTCATTAAAAAATTATTCAAAAACTGCATTTGCATCTGCACTGTAGAAAAATGGCCCCTTGTCATTTTCATGGTCTTTTAGGCCTTTCTTCACAATGTTTGGTCTATTTTTCTTTGATTTATTGATGTAATATGGCTTGAATATGCACATTTAGATCCTTAAAATTCAAATTATGACGTCTTATGAAGGTGTTGTGAAGTTTTGTAAAACATTTCTACACTTTTCTAGACTCTATTAATTACAATTCACCTAAAAATCACCTTTTCATCACTTAACAAGTCCTATTTTGAAGTGTTGTAAAGTCTTGTAATAGGATTTCACACTTTTCTAGGCTTAATTTCACTATTTACACCTTTCTTATGCTATATCTGACCCCTTTATGCACTCGTAAGGCTTAATTAAGTGTATTTTTTAATGTAAACCCAAAAAATAATATTAAATGTGACTTAATTCTAGACACCCACTTTCAAGTCCAAGGTGGGACCCATTCACGTCCCTCTTGGCTCCAAATTCAAAAACCTTCAAATTTCCTTTCGGGTTTTATTCAAAATTACTTGATGTCGGCCTATGATGAGGTATCAATGGGTTACTAAGGCACAAGAATGTATAAATAAGTGTTTTTCTCCTCATTTTACATCTCCTACAATCTCCTAACTCATTCAAGCATTCAATTTGCATTTGAGCACTTTGCATCCTATAATCAAGCATTAATCAAGCATTTTGTAGCATCCATTGACATATCTTTAGATTTTCTTCAACAAGGGTTTGGTAAGTTGATACCATTTGCATGTTATTTTTTTATCATTCTCCTTCACTTCATCATTTCATTAAGGGTTTGATTACAGGTATGTGCAGGATCATGATAGGCCAAAAATTGGTGATATGATGGGTATGTGTAGGGTATGTGGCTTGAATTTTTTTTACCCAAAATTGATGAAACAAAAAGGGTTTTTAAAGGAGATTCTCAACTTCCACCAAATAAATTATGTTTTACTTTGAATTTAATAAATAATTATTATTCATTTTCTATTTGAATTACGACTAAAGTCCTAATTGATAGGCTAATTGAAAAACATCTATAGCTTTCAAATGGTATCACATTTTTGAATCCAAAACATGTATCACATTGTATGATTTTCATACTATAGGATTAAAAAATGAATTTCATAAAGTTTTGACCAAGTTAAGGTGGTCAAACATACGATTTTATATTTTTAAAAGTTGTAATAAAAATTCATAATTAATTATTTACTTGGAAAAAATTACACAAAAATAAGAGCGCATCATCAGGGACATGAGTCCTCTACTTATATATAAAATATTATAAAAAAATATTATCATCTTATTATGGTTAGGGTGGTCAGACCGACACCTACTTCTTATTTTTCCCTGAAATTTAAGTACTACGCATTGAAATTTCAAATTTTCAACAAATAGAATTTTTTTTAAATAAACCTAGTAGTTTAGAAACTACATTCAATTTGCTATAGATTCTATTCTTACATATTTTTTAAATAATATAGATAACTTATTCGATTTTTAAGTCAAGTTTCCCTAACTCTTATTTCCCAATTTTTCCACCCTTAGACTCTTTTCCATTCATGAATCCTGCATACCCTTACCAAAGTGGTATTTGACCAAGGAAAATCCTATAACCTAACCCTTAACCATTTTCCTTTGCATGTGTGTTTGTAGACTTGTGTACGTAGATTTGATAAGAATTTAGGTATTGAAAAGTGGACAACAAGTCAAAAAAGTGTGTCAAGTCAACTACATCTTATTTCAAGCTTGGAGAAGACATTTTGTCCATTTTCTACATATTTGAATTCGACAACCCGACAAGAAGACAACCTCAGATCTAGTCCTACAAAATTGTCCCTTGATTTCTTAGAATTTTGGGAGAGGACTGATTCTCCATCGATGTTGATAGATTACCCATCCAGAACCTAGAAATCAAGAGATAAATTTTGGGTCTCGACACTCAAAACACATTCTCGGCGATTTTTCATCGAGAGCGAGGACTGATTAGCCATCGATGGCCGAATGAGTCCCACTAGTGATTTTCTGCAATTTTAGACAGCATTGAGATTACGAATTTTTCAATCTCTGCACAAGTGTATATGATTCAACCCTTTTCTCTTTTTTTTGCATTTGATGTTCATTTTATAGTTCATTGTTTTCATATCACATTGTGTTTTCCAACATTGCATAAAGCTTAGGTTTTTCATACATAATTAGTCAATTAGTTCATATAACTGCACTTAGATAATTCCATTTAGTTTAAATAACATAATACATTGCATAATTTGAGTGAACCTACCTAGACTTTTGGCTCTACTTTCTCCTTTTAGGTGAAAAACCCTAGAAGTGCTAGAAAGGATTAGGGTGCCAAAAATCTATGGTTCATTTTGGTGAACCTGCATATTGAACACTTTACATTTCTGATTTCAATTGCATCTTGCATCCTATACTTCATTTTCATCAACATTCAATTAGAGTATTATTTTGTTTTTACATCCTAGGGTTTTTTTACTTGCATTAGTGAACAACTCATTTAGATTTTATTTTTGCATTACATATCATTGAAAAAAATGAAAATATGCATCTCCATTCTTAATTGGCATCTAAAAAGCATTAGAATCACATTAAATTTTCTAAAAATCACAAAAAAATCTCATAGTTGGACTCATTTGCCACCCTAGGCGAATCAGTCCACGTGCACATTCTGCACAACATTTTCAAACATTTTCTAGGTATTTTCTACATTACAGATTTTTGTAGTTTCTTTTCTATTTTAATTTACAGAATCTCTATTTTCAATCATTTCTTGCATCTTAATTTACTTGCATCATGGAATTTTCTTTTAATATTTTTTAGAATTCATTAAAATCCTTGGTAGAAATGTCCAATTGTGCCTTTGGTTGTGACCCTAATGACCTTGAGCTGCCTCATGCTCCTTTAAATCCTCATGATTTTCCTCCTCATGATGTAGACATTATTGGAGAAAATGATGATAGCATGAAAAAAATTTACAATGAATGCCTTGATAACCTAGAAGCCAATGTAGCCTTTTACCCATCCATGAAGCCACAAGATCCGCCTACTATTACACCTCCTGATCATTTTGCATATTTACATCCTAAAATCAATGAAGGGCCTAAATTTCCTCCATCAAGTGGACCTAGTTCCTCTCAACAAACATATCCTTGAACCCATTTTATGATCACAAAGTCACAAACACTCCCATAAACTTGAAGAAACCTACAGTAAAGGCTTTACTATCCTCATTAAACAAGGTTGTAACACAACACATGAACATGGCATTCATTAACTTCTTGAGCAAAAACCAACAGAAGAAAACACCATAGGATTAGGATATCAAGATCCTTCTCATCCTAATAGACCTCCTTTTGAATATTGGAGACTTCAAGATGATGGTACAGTGATCTTTGGTTCTCCTCCTTACTTAAACATTCTTCTTCCATGTGAACAACCATTACCTAATTCTAATGAAAAGATGTTAGGATCCCTATGAGTCCTCTTCCTCCTTCCATTCATGAAAAAGGAGAGTCTAGCAAATTAAAACGACCTTACAAATTGAAGAAACTCAAGTTTCCTAAACATCCTCCACCTGAATGTGAGAGGAGACTTCAACTAATTTTTAAAAAAGGTCTTATACTTTTACCACCTATGAATAGGTTGGTCATTCATCCTAAAGATTATAACATACCATTTTGCAAATATCATCATATTCTTGGACATCGAATTGAAGAATGTTGGACATTGAAGGACATACTGGATAAGTATCATTTCACTGATACCAATTGCTTTCCTATTATCCCATAAATAATACTCAATCCCTTTATGATGTCATAGTTGTAGAATTCCCTATTCTCACTATTGCATGATCCTTTCACATCACCCACCTCGGCTCATTCTTTCCTTTACACTTTGTGGGGGCCAAGAAGTTGTTATCCTTATCCTTGTAATGTAATTGTTTTTGTCTCTTAACTATGTTATTCCTTTTCCACTTAACTACTAAGATTGAGAAGCCAATAACTTAGTTAAGGGTTGACTTACATTTGCAATACTAGTCTCTTTCCATTTTTCTTGTATGTGCGTATCGCGTTCCCTCATAGATTGCGTGTTTAATGTTTTCTCTCTCATTGTATACTTCTTTTGTTTGCACCTCTATTCTTTTATATGCCATGCATTACCTTTTTTTCCTTTTCTTTTGTGTTTTCTTTTTGGGTATGATGCAAAGCAATGAGACGCCTTATGTCTCTTCCATGTTGACCCAAAAGATCATTTTCTTCTTTTTTTTTGTTTTCCTTTTGGGGTATGTATAAAGCATTGAGATGCCCTATGTCTCTTCCATATTGACCCAAAAGGTCATTTTATTTTTGTGTTTTCATACGGGGATGGCCTTAAAGTGTTGAATGCCCTATGTCTTTTCCATGTTGACCCAAAACAATTCCTTTTAGTTTTACTTTATCTTTTTTCTTGTGTTTTCCTTTTTGGAGATAGCATGAGCATTGAACAGAATACTCCCTTCATGTTGACCCAAAGTATTTCCTTTTCTTATTCCTTTCATATTCTTTTCGCTTGTGTTTTCCTTTTGGGGATGATGCAAAGCGTTGAGACCGCAATGTCTCTTCCATGTTGACCCAAAATGGAATCTTCTTTTGTTTTCGCTCTCTTTGTGTCATTCTTCTAGTTCTATGTGCTTTGGGGAATGAAGAAATTTTTGAGCTCCTTAATGAAAAACATTGCAACAAAAAACATACTAACTCTGAATCCATAGATCCCTTATGTATTTGGTGCTATATCTTTTGGGAGGCAACTCCCTTTTCTTTTGTTTTCATTTTTCATTTACATGTTAAGTAGCCTAACTCAGAAGTTCATATGACTTGGCATAGGGCTTTCTAAGTTGGCTCTCATGTCTTGTTTTTCCTTTTTGCATTTTCTTTCCTCCGCTACTTTAAATTAATTGCTCACAGAATCATTTGTAGCAATTCCTTTAAAGTGGGGGGCATACATTACCATATTTCATTTTGCATTCTCGGTTCTTAGTCCAGCCTTGTCATTTGATATGATGTGTTTCTCACTTTTTGGACAACATTGGGTATGATGTCCTTCATAAGTGTGATCTATCTTAGCATATTGCATTCCTCTTGGTGGCCTAATGTGATGCACTACATGCCCTAAGTTGTGAATATTTTATTCTTTGATTGGTCCTCTCTTAGAGACATTAGACATAATGTTCCCTAAGTGACAGACCTTGCATGAACTTAACAAGATTCATTCGAACATTTCTACATTTTACATTTTTGCATTTTATACTTTGCACTTTTTTCCACCTTGCATGACGCAACTTGCATGCCTGTGGTACCTTGCTTTTTGTTCATGAGTTCTAAGCATACAAAGATTTGCTTGTCTCATGAAGCACGAACTGATATTTTCCCTTGTGTGCCTTGTTAAAGTTATCAAGAGGTATAACTTTGATATGGTTGAGCAGAAAGCCCATTCAGCGACACGACTTTCCCCATAGCCACCTTTGTGTTTGTGAATGCATACAAACTAGCGTATGTATCTTTCCTTTTGGGTCTTCTCACCCGTCAGACCGTCATGAGTTCTATCGGCCCAAAATGAGTATGCATTCTCTTTTTCAAACAAATAGCCTAATTTAATCCACAACCAGTTGGACAAATGATTGAAGCTTCATCCTATCCCTTCATTTCAACATTTGTGTTCCTTTGTTCTTATGTCTAGTTTTCCATGGGATCTTCATCCTAGGGGTTTGATCATCCCTCTTGATCTTTGTTATTCCATATTTCTAGCATAAGTGCACTGATATCCTTCTCGAAATGCATGGATACTTTATTGTTAGTTTGAAACAAGTTCATCCTCTCACTAAAGTGGGGGCTAAATATGCCATAGAAAAATGGCCCCTTGTCATTTTCATGGCCTTTTGGAGGCCTTTCTTCTAATGTTTGGTCTATTTTTCTTTGATTTATCAATGTGATATGGCTTGAATATGCAAATTTAGGTCCTTAAATTTCAAATAACATCTTGTGAAGTTGTGAAGTGTTGTTAAAAATTTCTACACTTTTCTAGACTCTATTCATTTCAATTCACCTAAAAATAACCTTTTCATCACTTATCAAGTCCTATTTTAGGGTGTTGTAGAATTTTTATTAATAGGATTTCACACTTTTCTAGGCTTAATTTGCTGCTGTATGCTTTATCGAGACACTTTTATGCACTCGCAAGGGGCTTAATTAAGTGTATTTTTTGAATGTAAACTTTCGACTCATCATCAAATAAATATTTAGAAGCTTAATTTAACACTTTCAAGAGTCAAGGAATTGGGACCCATTCACCATGGGTGGAGATGAGTCCCTCTTGGCTCAAATTCAAAAAAATCAAAATTTTTCTTTTAGTTTTATTCAAAGTACTTGATAATGGGCACGTGATGAGGTATGTGGGTTACTAAGGCTCAAGAATGTATAAATAGTGTTTTTCTCCTCATTTTACATCTCCTACAATCTCCTAACTCATTCAAGCATTCAATTTGCATTTGAGCACTTTGCATCCTATAATCAAGCATTAATCAAGCATTTTGGAGCATCCATTGACATATCTTTAGATTTTCTTCAACAAGGGTTTGGTAAGTTGATACCATTTGCATGTTATTTGTTTATCATTCTCATTCACTTCATCATTTCATTAAGGGTTTGATTACCAAAGTGGGATTTGATTAAGGAAAATCCCTATGACCTAACCCTTCACCATTTTTTCCCTTTTGCATGTGTGTTTGCAAACTTGTTGAAACGTTGTTTTTTGGCTCTCTAGGACTTCTCTAGCTCTTCTAGGGTTTTTCACCTAAAAGGAGAGAGGTAGGGCCAAAAATGCTAACTAGTTCATTCAAATTATGCTATGTGTGATGTTATTAAGACTGAATGAGATGATCTAAATGCAATTGAATTATTTACAAAACATATTACAAATGCAAAATTAAGATCTATGATATGTTTGAAAACAGAGTGTTTACAAAATTCCTTAAAGAATGATTAAAAATTAAAATTAAACTAAACAGAAGGTTGTTTCTCAAAGTGAGTGCACCTGGTAAACTAGAGATGATTGGAAACTAATCTGGAAAACTAATGAAATTTGACTTTAGGCTGACTAGGACTCATTCACCACCTTGGGTGAATCAGTCCTAGATCAGGACTTTTTTGCACATAAGTTGTTTTCTTACAGTCAAGGATCTAGATTTGCATCTAATTCAAATCTGCACCTCAAGAGGGACTCGTTTTCCATGCATGGCGAATCATTCCACTTTCAAATTTCTGCAATTTCAAAGTTCTTTCCTGTACCTTGACACCTACACAGCAATTTCTGACGGAAACCCGACTTTGGATCTCTAAAAATTCCTAAAAAATAGCTTAAAATTGTTTGTCTAATGGGGGTTTTTCCTTGGTCAAACCCCTAGTTGGTTAATTAAACCTTGAATGGAGAAAAATATGCATAAACCCTAGCCTTAGATGTGACAAAGATCCAATCCTATTGCTCTAGAATAAGACATGCAAGAATGATCTATATGATGCAAGATCTCAACCCTAGAAACCTTGCAACATATAAAAAATAGGAATGAAATGACATGCAAATGATAAACAAACAAGATGCAAACTTTAATATGAAGATAGAATGAAAATGGAAGATGGAATCGATAGGAAACCAAGTCCTTAGGTGTGATTTGGTGGCTAGTTGCACCTCTTCACCCTAGATTTTTTCATGGTTCACCATAGGAATCCATCATCAATCCTTTGCAATGTTGGATCTTGATAAGAGAAGTGAGCTTCAAGACCTGCAAAAACCCTAGTTTGTTGCCCTAAAACTTCAATTTTTGCTAATTAAACTTGTTGTGAAAGACTTTACTTTTTGAGTTGCTCTTGAGGAATGATAAAGGATAAGAAAAGATGATAAAAAGATGTGTAAAATGACTTGAAATGAATATTTATAAGCAACAACACCTTATTTTCTTGTTAATTAGACCTAAGAGGCCAACATTCACTAGAAATTAAAGTTAAATTGATTAAATTCCTACTTCAATTTGAATTTTCCCTCAAAGGGGACTCATTTTCCACCCTTGGAAAATGGGTCCCATCAAAGGGGACTCGTTCACCCAAGGTGGAAAATGTGTCCCACTACTACTATTTGAAGGTGGGTTTTTGGGGTACAAGATAATTAAATATTGTTTGTCGGATTTTATGTGATTTCTTAGGTAAAACAGGCCTCTAGATCAAAATTAATGGGTCTAAGGGGCCTGTAAATGTTGTTTTGAAGGATGAATGATGTGAAGGGACTCAAAAGTGGGTCCAATTATGTGTGAAATTGTCTCTTTTCTCAAGAGGGCCAATTTTCTATGGCACATTTAGCCCCCACTTTAACACCCATATGACTCTATGTGCATATGTAAGCTAAAGTAATCTAAACGATGCACCTTATTACATAAAAGGATACTCATTCAAAAGACAAGAGAACAAAGCCCCTAGTGTAGTTATCTGCACAACCACAACATTAGGAACTACATCCTACAACACACATTTGTTAATTTCTCAAAAATCCTTTTATCTATCTCTTAGGAATCCAATTCAAGGGTAGATGTATTCCCCCTTGATTCTGCTTGCTTTACAGAGGTGGAATCAAGGTAGCAATCTAGCCACGTCGAATAAGAAACATCATATTGTTGGGAATTTCCAAGTACCATTCCACATTATGATAGATGAATGATGATGTCGAGTGCAGAATCATGATTTCAACACATCAAACAATGACAAAAATGGATTACCCTAGCTCTCATTATGTTGATTTGAATAATATCTACATTATGAGTTTGTGAAAAGATGATAATCGTATGTGAATGTGTAAAAGTAAAAAGAGATGAAAAGTAATTAAAAGAAGGAGAATAAAGTAACTTGTCACTTACTATTCATTTTACCTTCATCTAGCTTGAGAGTGACATGTGAGAGAAGAATATGTTGAGCAAACGGGATTACACACCTTCGCAACTGGATGATCTTCATGAGCAGGTGGCACATGGTGAGCTATATCATAAGGTGAGTCAATTCTACAACTTTCACCTTGTAATTTTATAATAATTTAATGATTTTTATGCATGGATAGGTTATTTTAGGGTTCTTGGAAAAAATTTCGTAAAGTTTCCCCTTTTTTTTGCAGAGTGTCCCATTTGTTCGCAAAGTGTCCCATTTGTTTGCAGAGTGTCCCATTTGTTCGCAAAGTGTCTTGTTTCTTTGCAAAGTCCCATTTCTTTCAAGTGTCCTATTTCTTGTGAAGATGTCCTGTTGCTTTGTAAAA
>VDFB02061111.1:0-25087 GCA_007258455.2 Sequoia sempervirens
CGATGTTGTGCGAAGTGACCGAAGCCCGATGACTTCCAATTCCAAACAGCCTGTTCTTGAAGGTCTCCAGGTTGACAGAGCCCAAATTAGTGTCCGTCAACTTGCCCAGCTTTGAAATGAACTTTGACTCTGGCATGAACGTTTTGCTGAGCTTCTTGATCACAGCTTGTCTTGAGGCACCATTGTCCTTTCCGGTTGTCCTCGCTTCAGCCATCTCTTCAAATGCAGATTTGGATACTCAACAACTTGCAAGTGCGTCCATCTACTTCAGCAACAAATTCAATCAACTCTCAAGTGCGCCTCCTCAGCAAGCTCAATTCCTCAGCAAGACTCGAACTTCTTCAAGCTCACTCAGACTTAGCAAATTCGCCCTTCTCAGCTGTGAAAGTGAGTGAAAAACTTGCTCATTTTATAGCTAAAATTCAAATTCTAGAAGACGTTAATTTTAGCCAGTGCCATTAAACTCCACTACTCCACTTCAAGAATTCGAATTTTCCCTCCCTGGTGTTTCTGACACTTGTCTCCAGTCGTCGGGAATATTATTCTTCTAGAAATTTGACTTTGACTGGCGCCTTTGAATTTTCTTTCGAAAATTTGATTTAATTCATCTTCTTTTAACTCACCAGCCGGAGCTCTGTCACTTGAATTCGAATTTTTAACTTCATCATCTGCTCTGGAAAATTCATCTTCGAAGAATTTAAACAAACTTATCTAGGCAACTCCCTTCAGATTCATCATTCGAAGAAAATTCATCTTGAAAACTCATTTTATTCAAATTTGCCTTAGAAAATTTTAAATTTTCCCTTAGGAAAATTCACAATTTGAGCACTGATTAAATTCTTCACTGAAAAAGTGTCGGCGAAGCTCAGAAGACTTGGAAATCCGTTCATCATCGCAAATGTTCAGTACCCAGAAGCAAATTTTCTTCAGAACGCCTCGAATCCATGGGTACCCACGAACGGGTTCATTTAATTTTTCAATTTTTTGAACCTTTAGAAAATATTATTTCCATCATTTAAATTCGTTCTTCGCCTGCGATCACTCTGTGTTGCTCTGACTTCTTGAAAAAAATTGAATCACTTTGCAATATCATTGTCTTTGACTTCATTACTGAGAAAAAGTTGCTCGTGCTCTGAGAATTTTCATCAACTTGAAGCTCTAGGCGTATTTTCCAAGGAAAATAAATTTGCCTTAGAAAATATTTAAATCATCTTTGCATTTTTGAAAACTTGCCTTAGAAAAATTTTGATTGCCAGTGGAGAGGAATTTCCTATCAACTTCATTTGGAACATTTTATTCATTCCCGGCACGCCTTGTACATTTTATTCTCACTTCATCCCGTATCACTTCACACTTCGAAAATATTCATTAAAAGTCCAACGCCTTAGAGAATTTTTTCAACACTTAGAAAATATCTTATTTCCACTTGAGGCGCCTAGCATACTCCATTTTATTCTCAACGCCCTCCAAATATTTTCTAACACCTTATATCACCCTTCAACATAGGCGTATACTTCACTTAGCATTTTATTCTCAACATCTTCAAATATTTTCTAACACCTTATATCACCCTCAACGCCTTCAAATATTTTCTAACACCTTAGGCGCCTTACATACTTGGAGAAAAATCACGCCCCACTCACCTTGGGCGCATTTTGCCTATGGAGGAGGATAACGCCTAGCCTTTTACCCCGAGTTTACCACGCCTAGATAACATTTTTACCTTACTTACCACTTTCATTCACCTTTTACCTTCCAAACATGGGCGCATTTCCTTGTAGGAGGAGGATGACCTTTCAACTTCCCGTTTTCGTCTTCATGTGAGCTCATTTGGGCGCATTTAGGAGGGTGAGGAGGACGAGTTTGCAAGCTGGGCGCATTTTGCATGTGATGAAGGATAAAAACTTTGACTTTTTGTTGACCCCTTGCAACCTTGGGCGCATTTCACCCCTGCTGGTGGATGAACTCTCCAACATCCTTGGGTGACTCTTCACCTTCCACGTTTTGTCTTGACATGGCTCAGTTTGGGCGCATTTTGGCCTTGGAGAAGGATGAAAATGTTTGACCTTGTTGACTTTTCCTGCCTTGGGCGCATTTTGAGGGGTGAGGCGGATTTTCATGCCTTAGAAATTTTTTCAACTTTCCCTTCTTTCATTTTGGGCGCATTTAGACCCCTGAGCAGGATGAAATTTCGTTGACTTTCTTTTGACTTTCCTACCCTGGGCGCATTTTGCCTCTGAGCAGGATGAACTCACATTTTCAAAAAAATTCTACGCCTCTAGCTGAGATGGGCGCATTTCCCTATGCCTGCTGGACGAGACTCCAGAGTTAGACGAATTTTTATCATCCTCGCCAGCTTACGTGCCCTGCTATTTATAGTAAGTTCTCTGAATTTGGACTTCTGAAGCTCGGAATGGCCTGAAATTTTAAACATAGCATCCTCATGCCTTTATCAACTTGTCGACACTGCCACTTTTAGTCGCCTTGCTATTTATAGCCTGTTTCTGAAGATGGCTTACTATAAATAGTAAGCTCTTGTTTCTGATAGCTCCCAAGCTCCGATCGAGTTGAAATTTGGATGAGGCGCTCCTCACCACGTGTCCTGTTGGCTGACACTGATGCATGCAACCGACATATTTTTAGCACGTTTCCAAATTGACTTACTATAAATAGTAAGTGCTCTTTGACCTGAAATTTCACCACAGATAGCCAAGGACGCTGATCGCATGGTTTACATCGGTTTCAAGATTTTGACTTTTGATGGCTATTTTTAGGCTCCGGCTGAAACCCTAATTTGCATTGCGCGTATCAAAAGATCTCCGTTTTCGCCTTTATGATCGGCTATTGATCTGAACTGGAAGCGCCGTCGGTGAGACACACCTAAAATAGTAAAGTCGGTGGGGAGATCCTCCTTTTGTAATCACACCATGTGAAGCTCTCGAAAACCCGCCAGAACCGCGACATGCAAAAGAAACCGACATGCAAACCCTAAAATAGCCTCAAGGCTGAATTTCGAAGTAGTGCGTCTCGTTTGCATGTTATATCATCGCAAGGTCTCGAAAACCTGAAGGAATATGCAGACATGCAAAGAAAAATTCTGCATCTGCACCCTGAAATTTGTGCCGGAAGCCGGACTGCTAAAAATAGTAAGTTATCTGTTTTTGCTCAAATTTGGCATGCAAGCAGTCTGGTACACTCTGAATGCAGTGTGATGATCGGAATTTCAAAAATGTTGACGAATTGCCCTGAATTGCAGACTTACTAAAAATAGTAAGTACCTTGGAATCTGATGAAAACTTTGCTGGAAGCCAGCTGGAAACATGCTGACAACAACATTAAGTTCAATTTTCAATTTTCTTACTTTACTTGACCTTGAATTGGCCAGAAACGATGAAACCCTAATTTTATACTTGGCCAATATTTTGCGTTTAAGCTTAATGACGGACACAACCCCCCGAAAGACGGACACCAGAAAAGAGACAGAGCGAGAGAGAGGAGAAAACCCAAGCCAAAAGACCGAAACGGAGCAAAAATTAGGGGGTCCCCATCTTGAATGGGCGATGTGTGAAAAGGTCACAACACTACTACCTCAAAATACCCTTGAGATGCTTGTATTTCCTTAGTCGAAATGTTCATGGATGCCCCACCATCCTGGAGAGCAATAAGTATGTTTTGCCAATCTAGACAATTGATTATTGTACACTCTATTTTCCCACCCATGAAATGGAAAGCCGTTGCAACTATACCCATGTATCCTCTTTCAAAGAAAAGAGTTACAACCTTGCAATTGATGCCCACATGCTAACAAGTTGTTTAGTACTTGTAGAGAAGATGAATGTTTCCCAACATTTGTCATTTCTTTCAACTTTCCTCAATCTCTGATCAATGAGAACATTTCAAATAGGTTTTTTTTACTGAAAGTATCTTTCAATTAGTACTCTCTTGGGTTACCTTCCTTTGATTGTTGGTCATACACAACTCTATGAGGTCTGACCATGTTCCCGCGGGATGGAAAAATCCTCATAGTTTGCATTATACACAAAATTTTGGGAACATAACTATCTCCTTCCTGCATTGGTATATCCATGGACTTTCTATTCTCTCTATCAACACAAAATTTTGGGAATGTAACTATCTCCTACCAACGTTGGTATATCCATGGACTCTCTATTCTCTCTATCAACACTAGCATGATAAGTAGATGGATGCCGACAATAAGAACTATAGTGCTGTTTAAATTTTGTAGTAGGAGCAAGATGAAATTGTGCCTTTGTTGTACCAAGTATCTTGGAGTCCCCAACTTCTCTTGGTGTTTCTATGCATGTTATTTCAGCCTCATGACATTGGCTAATGATCATATTGGTATGAAGCTAAGTCACCACATTCGCCGAATTTTATGCTTGAAATTTGAAATTCGGCGAATGTGTAAAAAAAACTTGAAATTTGTACAGTGGTTTGATAAAGCATTTTTTTTAGGGTTTTCAAAGTGTTTTTTTAGGGTTTTCGTGAGAACTTTTTTATAAAAACCCGCTGCGACTTGCAAAAATCACATCTTTGTGAAACGCGACCACATCTTTGTGAAACACGACTTCTTCAAACGCGATCTGAAGGAGATTGAAGGTCGACGGGAGTCACTTAGAGTAGCCTTTAGCTGCCGCGATTCAAAAACCTTTGATATGCGTTTTTTGGTGCCATGGATTTTTCCTTTTTTTCCCGAAACCTTCATTTTGTGTTTCGTTTTTTTCCCTGAAACCTTCGTATGGTAATATAGTAAATTATTTAGAGTTTTAATATTATATTGTTTTATACTTTTATTACATTAGGTTTTCTTGCCTATCGTTTTTAATACTTTTTGAAAGATTAAATATTTTATTTTTTTATTTGTATTAAATTTATACTAATAAATTAATATTTAATAAATATAAATTATTATCTTAATTTTAGTATTCTGATTTTTAAAATTAAACTTAAAAATGGAGTAACTTTTATTCTGTTTTTAAAAAATAAAAATAAAAATTAATATATATTTATTTTATACTTTTAAGTTTTAAGAATTAAAATAAAAAACTACTATATTTGTTATTTTATGTTTTAAAATATAGTGTTTTATTTTGTTTTTAAAATTAAAATATTTTATTTTTATGTTTTTTAAAATACAATTTAGTATTTCTTATGGTTTATATTTTATAAATGTGTCATCTTTTTGTAATGATTCAAATCTATTTATCAATGTTAAACTATTTAGACAATTGTATGGATATATTACTTATATTTATAAAAATAAAGTAAAAATTACATGAGGCAAATTTAATCCGAATTTTTTCCTTGTCAAATTTCATCCGAATTTCGATGTTGCCAAACTCGAATTCGAATTCGAACCTGGTGACTTAGGTATGAAGTATGAATTATAGCTGTTGTTTGATTTTTACTAGCCCAAACAGCCTTGTAGGTGAATTTCGGATCAGCTATTTGGTTGGCTCTTCTATGCAAGCACCAATATGCTGATTTTTGCCAATGCTTGCCTTCCTCCCACTTATTCAAAATGTAAAACATAGGAGAATTATAGTTTTGCACTATGGATGGTATTGGCTGCCCTAGAATAGTGGTGAAGATAAATTCCTCCTCCCCATTTCCAATGGTGACAAAAATATCTTCACTTTGCAACAATAGATTCCCTTCATAGATAGTTGGTAGGAGTATGTTCTTATTATAATCCCATAAACTAATTGCCATCTAATGTATGAACTTTTGTGCATAGTGTGAGTTCTGTGGCATGATGTTATCTTTGGAGCAAAGGGTCCATCCGATGAATGCCATAATAAGAAGATGAAAATTTTTATACCATTGCCATTTCCCATAGTAGCAAGGGAGCCTTCACAAGTTACTTGCTTACAAAAATTTAATCTCATGCGCCATCCTCTATCAAGGGTCGTCCTGGAGGTGTGTTATGAAACAATATGCTTTGTTCAATCCAAATACCTATAGAAGAGGGAAAATGGTGATTTAGCTAAATTGTATTAGCCAAATGATTTTCCCTATATTTACTTTAGGATTGAGACTAGTTTGCTAATATTTAACAAAACTAAACTACAATCCCAGAACTAGTTTAAATGAATGTGTTTTATCTAGCTAGAATAATAGAAGAAAGCTAGTACAAGACTATGTTCTAGAAAATAAAATAATAATTTACAAAAATAAGTTACAAAACATAAAAGAGGATGAAAAGAGGAATATGAAGCCAAAAGAAGGAAGTTACTGTCTAGGATGCTAGCGCGACCATGAGGATGTGCCCTAGCGTCTGTAGGAAAAATAATATAGGAAAATGCCAAGAAATCATAAAACATTGACTTAGTTGTTCACCTAATCTACAAAACCAAAAACAAAAATGCACTAGAAAATACTATACAATGAAAATATAAAGAAATAAACTAAATGATAAGATTTACACGCGTCAAATGAACAATATAAATGAATTTACAAATAAGAAAATAGTTGCAAACCTCCGTGTAATTGAGTGTTCTCACAATATTTGTGAGCACAAAGGAAAGGAAAAATGTTTGGGGTTGTTTGGGGATTTATCTTAGTAAAATCCTTGCTTTGGTATTTCTACCTCCACAACAAGCAATAGATAAATAGAAAGGAAAATAGTGTGTCCTTAATCTAAGTGCATCTAGAAATAAGAATAGCAACTAAAATGAGAGATTGATAGGATGTGATAATCCCAAGGTGTTGAGGGGCATAATAAAGGAAATGCTTGCAATAATAATAAGGAACTAGAACAATATTACTTGCAAAGGCTTGAGGAAGCCAAAAAGAAGAAGAGAGCTAAAAGAGACTGTTGTAAGAGTCTTGTAGAAAGCTATAGAACTTGTGAGAGAGAGTTGTGTATGAGCTTGAGAGTGCCAAGCGAAACCAAGAATGTAAAAATTAGATTCAAAAAGGGAGAAAGAGGGAAAAAGGAAGGGGTTGATGAGCCATTTGGAATTGTCTTGAGCCATTTTCACTAACTTGGGAAGGTGACAAGGGGAAAAAAGCTTAGAAATGACCACCAAACAAAAAACTTTGCAAAATGCGAGTGTGACACATGAATGCCTGCTTCACTAGTGTCTAGACAATTTGTGCTTGAAAACAACGAGACACTAGAAAAACATAGAGCTAACATAGAGGTGACATCAGAAAGTGACCACAAGAAACAAGGCCTAAGCACCATGGGAAGGAAAAAGGCTAATGCAAGGGTTGAAATGAGCCTATAAAAACATTAAGGGAATGTACACCAAAGTGGACACAAAAGATAGAGTGAATTTGCAAGGCTATGCAATTTTTAACATTACAATACCATAAAATTTCTGCTTATTCACGTATTTGGCATTACGTTTGTTTTTCAATTGCCATTGGGAAAACACCCGTATTAGCAAAAACATACATATTCTCCTCAGTAGATTTAGGTTTTGAAAAAGAACAAGAAAAATTGGTCTAATCAAATTGAATGATATTATATGTTGCCATGATGTTCTACTCTCTCATTACATATTCACCAAAAATCTTGGGCAGCAAATACAAACTCTTGAATGTCATTGCTGACATCCAAGATGATAGCAGAGTATTGCATCCTATACCATGATGAATTGTGGGAGTGCCTTGCATACTAGGATTCCACTCCTTTGTGCAAAGCCATGTAATAACCATAAAATTGTACCCCAAAAGATTCACAAATTTTCTCTTTCATTTTCTTCACTTAATCCAAATTTTATCTTTTGTCCATATGGGACACAGATTCATCCAACAAGACTTGAATCTATCTAAATGAATTAGACACAAGAAACAATTTGCTTGATCAAACAATTTTTTAAATTAATTATTCATAAAGAAGAATGAGTAATAACTTGTTCTAATAATCATTTTAAGTAGCTTATTTTAATATTTGATAGTGTTGATTGAATACTCAAGAATTAATAAAGGCTATCTTGTCCAATATGGGACAAACAAATGAATAGCCAACATAAATCCTTTTGTCCATCAATATTTCTCATCCATACGGGAGATTAGTAAATCATGGTCATTTTGGACCAATCATCTATCCAATATGGGATAGGCAATTTAGTCAATCATACGAGCTTCTAAGGATAGACAATAATAATAATTAAGCTCCGACTAGAGTCTTTGACTCATCAAAACTAATAAGGTCTTGAGTCATTTACAAAAAAATGTAATGTCCCCATTTTCGGTCACTTTAGTATTATAGTTGGCTTCGGCTTTCTCGGTGACCGTCAGCCTTGTCTGAGAGGATGTTTGATGTTGGCAATGATTCAGTTGGTCTAGAGGACTACTATGCCACTTGCCAAAGTGAATTCCAACTTTTGGTGGGTTCTCCAAGATTCTTGGAGAGAGTGTCTATCTATAGTAAGTCACCCAATTTGGCCCGATTTTCATTATTCATCATCGGTATCATTCTAGTGTATTTAGGTTTCGATTCCAATGGTTTTTGATAGTTTCCGCAACTCGGTATTTATTGGCTTTAATTTAATTATTTTACTAAGGTTGCTTCATTTTATTAAAATAATAATTGCCAATATTGGGATGGTGTGATGGTTTAAAGGTAGCGTTGTTGTTCTTGCCACCGAGGTTCAAACCCCATTGGGATGGTATTGTTGAGTGGTTATATTGGGGCTGAGGTCCCCCGTTTGTGATCTCACCAGTTCATAGCTCCAAATCAAAAGCGTTTACCCCTTAATAATTTTTTTTTTATTAAAATAATTTAATGGGCACCTTAGTATAATAACTTGTCGGAAAGAGGATGAAAAGTTTTCAATCATGGATGCATAATATTGGGACCTTGCGTATCAAATATTATCATTATTTGGAGCAAAAAAGAGCTTTTAATTAAAAAGTGATTTAAATTGTATCTTTTGAAAAGTTTGGCGGGAAAAGTATATAAGGAGGTTTTGTGAGCTCATTTGCATTATGCAAATTATTTTATTTCCTCTTGTGAAACCCTTTTGGTTCTATGGGGTTGAACTTGGTTCATCTCAGCCTTCTTGAGGATGAACATTGAAAACCCTCTTGGAGAAGATTAGTGGTGGTGAAAGATCCTCCTTGGTTAATATTGTGTGATTCATTCAGAGTCATAGTTTGTGCAGGAAAGGTTTGCTGTTTGATTTACTTTAGAATCTACGCTTGTGCTGAATGCTGAAGGTTTGGAGCAATTTCATACAGAGATTTCTTGTGTGCTGAATGTTGCCGGCTAGAGGGTTTGATGGTAAAATTCCCTTGTCACAGTTGAAACAAATATAATGAAATTTGTGCCAAATATTATATTTGTCAGTGCAGATTGGAAGAAGATTTATAAGTGTGTTTACAAGAGCAGATTGGGATTGCAACGTTGAGACTGCTGAGGTTTAAAAGGGTGGAGCACAGCTGTAAGGGTGTCTTTTGAGTGGAATGCAACACTATAGATGCCAAGCACTTAATGTTGGAAAAAGAGTTGAAGTCACAGCAGTAAGCTTTGGTGTTAGGGGCAGTTTTCAAATAGTTTGGAGTGGACCTCAGGCAAATTTTTGAATATAATCAGCTATAGGTTAAATTTTGGCATGCTACAGCTGAGTATTTTGTATGACAGCAGTCACCATTGTAGAAGTTATGTCATTTTGAAGCAATATTTTGATATACAACTGTAATCTCTCTATAATACATCCAATTAAGACTTCCAGGTTAGATTGATATGTTCTGTATATTGTAACCTCATTCTTTTGACAGCTGAGTGTATTGTTGCTGAATATTCATGCATGCAAAGTGTTTGTTGAAATGTCTATGATATCTCTATGCATTATGGCTTTACTTGTTGAACCAATATTGTCACAAATTGCACTTTGAATGATCCTATACCAATAAACATTGAAAATCCATTAAACTTCAATTGAATACAAAGTGTTGGTTTTGAAAAAAAATTGGTTTCAATTTGGGGGTGGTCATTACAAAAAATCATAGCATGCCCATGTTATTGTACCAAGGTTTTCTACAAGTCCAATTAAAAATACTTTGTACCCTTTCTCGAGATTTCGGGCTACTAACCAAGTACAAGGTAAATCCACCTTAGGGATTCTTTTGAGTATCAATGATTATCATATTTTATTTTTATTACTAATTAAATTTAGTGTTTAGCTTTAAGGATGAGTCACAAAAACCTCATAATGTTCTCTGTATTTGAGTAATAGAAACTTTCTTCGTTTTCTAGACTGCCTACATACCTTGTATCCATGGGATCAAGATACAAAAGGACTAGGTGTACAAAATATGTACTTCTATTTGAAACTATGTTTATGCAATTGTATAGATTGTAATTGACAATTTGAAAACTTTCAGCATCTTATTATTAGTTATGCACTATGAAGTATGCATATGCAATGCAATGTAATCAGTGATATGAACAAAAAGAACAAAAATCTATATTTGACATTCATGGGCTAAACTCTCAATTTTATTTGTTCAATATATCTCTATGCTATTGAAATGCCTTTATATTTCAAAAAAAGAAGTTTTTTCCCCTTTTCTATATTTTTTACGTTTATTCGAAAATCCAATTATTTCTTGTTTAACTCCCGATTTAAAAAGTAAATCTTATACTTTTGGTTTTCTCATTTTTTCCCCAAAAGATTTTTGCTACTATGGTATTGATCACTATGTCATTATGATTTATTTTGCAATAGAGAGTGGGTTCAAAATAGCTTTTTTATGAAACTAGAATCTCCAAGATATTGATCACTTTTAAAATACTATGCTTGAGGAGCCTCCTTAAGTCCATACAAGGACTTAACCAACTTGCAAACCAAATGTTCTTGGAACCCAAAATTGTTGTTACTAAGTGATGTAGATCTCTTCCTTGAAATCTTCATTCAAACTTTGTAGGCACCAATCTACTGGAGACACCAATCCCCACCATTGAGCACCAACTCAACAAGAGAGACCAATCTCTTTCAATAGGAGGCACCGACCTCTTCTGCTTTCTCAAATCTGCTCACTATTCCTTCATAAATCTGCCCACTTAAAAAACTTCATTAATCTGCTCATAAAACTCTGCTCATAGAAACTTCATAGATCTGCTCGTGAAAACTTCATCGATCTGCTCATAAAAACTTCATACATATGATCATAAATCTGATAATAAACTCTTCAAAATTCTGCCCATATATTGCTTCATGAATCTGCATATATTCTTCTAGATCTGCAATACTCCTAATATAAATATGCTCCAACTTTCTGCAATACTCTTCATATAAATTCTTCTTCAAGGTTTGCTCTAAAATCTGAATGATATTCTATTGTGTTGCTTACTCTCTGTAATGACTGCCCTATATTTTTTTTCTGAGTTTTAATGCTTGCTGTTGTGAGTTTTCTGAGATTGTTTTGCTTGATATTCTCATGTGCCATTCATGGTTTAATCATGCCAAATGATAGATAACATAAATGTATAAAATAACACATAAAATTGTTTGCAATGAATATCTTTTGAAGACTTTATTGCTCAGAAATGATAACAGAAAATTACAGTCTCTTATAATACAATTTTCAGTCTCAGAAAATTACTTGCAGACTTGATTTTGAAGCACTTAGCAGCCAATGATGAACTCCCAAAAGCAACACCTTTCACCAAGGTAATTCCCTTTGAAGCCCCAACAAACTTCAGCACCCAAGAACCACGTTGCAGCCTTTAACCATTGCCCCGGACGCCTATACAACAGCAGGCTGAAACTAGACACACAAACCCAAAGTGGGTGCCTAGCACAAAGGGGGCGATTTGCTCAAACAAATCAGATTTCACTTGATAAATGCAAATGAGTACTCAATCTGGGCCGCCTTGACAAGAGGAATCCAAGTAACGAATACACATGTTGAGGAACCCAACTGAAAATAAGATATGAATCTAAAATCAGGTTCAGTCCCTGTCGAAATGTGCCCAAAAATATCTGATAATCACCACCAAACCCACTCCAATCCACACCAAAACGAAGCAACGCTTCCATAAGCCAAAATACCATTGACCCACATCAAAACCACTCAAAAATCTTCATTCTAAATGACTGAAACTGCAACAATGAAGCTCAGAATGTGATCCTTGGATGGAACCCTGCCACTGTAAGATGCCTTTCCAGTGATGATGAAGTTTTATGATTATTTTTCCAGTTTGGGAGATTTTCTATTATATCAGACTTACATCATTCATTCTATGCATGATAATTTGACTCAGAAAGACAGGGATAATTTAAATCTGTTATATCAAATCTAAAACATAGTGCTTATGTTGATCTGATATTACAATGCAAGTCCAAAAATTCACTTTCAGATTTATTACAATTGCTTTCCAGGTTCAGAACAGTGCCAGGAAGGACATACTTAAAACTCATAATTAATTTGCAATCAGATATAAACTATCAGATGTATCAATGAGCAGATTACACCACTCACTTGCACTGACATGAACCAGAACAGCAAATACAATTCTTTCCTTGTACTTAGACCTTACAATTTCTCAAGCAGACCCTTGTTTGTGGAGCTAAGTGACAACAAGAGGAAGAGATTATATCAGCCCAGACCTGGCAACGATCACGATTCTTCAACTATCGATAAGCACTCAGATAACTCCAATCGGCAGCAACACAGATATGAAGCCTGATGAATATATCTAATATTCCACGCTGCCACTGTATATCCCTTATGCTGGCATTAAAGACCATACGTATTCCCAATATGACTCGATATGGAGCTTTGGTTTTCTACTTCAATTCGCATAGACCAATGTCTTATCTGGCTGGTTGATCTGTCTTTATTCTTTTGTCTTGTACCTTGACCAATTGACTTCCTGGGCTTCCCACATATGCTCCTCTTTATCTTATTGACAGTTTCCAGGAGTAGCGCTACCTGTATCAACACCTTTGAAATGATGCGATCAATATCATGCTGGGCGGCTCCCTCCACAAATTAGATTCAAATATCTAATTTGTCTCTATTTGTTGGTCTGGTGGCAAAAGTAATTTGATGTCTCGCTTCCTTAAGCTTGTCTTTTCCGTTTGTCTTTTTCCCTTTAGATGTCTGGCTAGTAGAATTTGACTCCACTTCTCCTGTTGGCCTATGTGGGATGCGATACCTCTATTAAAGTGTAAAGCACGACATAATGAATGATTTGAACTTCAAGTGTTTGGCGGCTAAACTCAATTAATAATATTATCGGCCTCTTCCAGCAATATAGAACAACGCCAAAAATACACGGTTCTTTCAAAGGTGATACGATAGCCAAGAAATAGCCATCAGTCCCTTATAAATTACGCCACAACTCCACAATTTATATGTTACTGGTAGGAGCGGCTATTAAAATTGGCTCGATTATTAATTCCTTGGTTGGTTCGACTCTTGAATGAGTCACCTGCTTGGTTAAGACTGTTAGAAACCAAGATCACCTGCATGCAATCACCTGTCACATGCAAAAGACATGCAGAACCAAAGAAGATGTTCTGTAAACCTCAAAGTAAAAATGCATTAAAGAGAATCAATTATTACAAAGAGATCAATCCTTATGAAGGAGATCAAGAAACCCTAAAAGGGAAACCCTAATTGAAACCCTAGTGTGCACACTTAATAATTAATCAATTATTAATGTGCCTAAGTTTAGCTTAAGCAACTAAAGGAATAAGTGACTTAATTAATTAACCAGTATGATATAATTAATTAAGCATAATAACTTATTACTCTAACACCCCCCTTAAGATGAACTTAGGAAGAAGCTAAAACACTAGAATAAAATGCATGAAAGCAAATATGGGTCCCGACAACTAGGACTGATCAGGTACCCATTTACAAATGCAAGAATGAGGTAGAGAAGGAAAAACCCAGTGGGACAAAACCCCCCTACAATGAGTTGAC
Organism: Sequoia sempervirens; assembly: GCA_007258455.2. Classification (NCBI taxonomy): domain Eukaryota; kingdom Viridiplantae; phylum Streptophyta; class Pinopsida; order Cupressales; family Cupressaceae; genus Sequoia; species Sequoia sempervirens. The sequence continues at coordinate 13,912 of VDFB02061111.1, forward strand.
ATGCTGCAAAGAAGCACTGAAAGAACTCTGTAGAGTAACACTGGAACCGAAATCTGGCAAGCAAGGAAAGATTCTTCTGTCTACTACTGAAACCGGATGAGAGTCACTGATTGACTCAAGGAATCATGAAAAAAGCAACAGCAGACCCGATGCCTCGGAACACTCGAAAACTCCAAACGGGAACAACCTTGGAATCTATGAAGCAACAAGCAATTATTGAAAGATGTATTACTGAAAATGAAGTGCAAAGATGCAAGATGCAAGATGCACCCTCCCAACTGCCAAAACATCTAAGTAATCTCCAAACAACCCATCGGGCCAAATTTGGACTAAGCGATCAACCTGGGACAAATACAGAAAAAGTGCATGGACAGCAACATAGAGCTCCTTAATACTTTTCCAACGCTGCAAAGATAGCGAAAATTGGACATCGTGGCAAAAAGTTATGAGCTTGGAAGTCCAAAATAAACATTTGACTTCAAACAGAAATAAATGAAGATAAATAGTAAAATATTGAAAAATAAACAGCACTACTGGAAAGAGCTCGGAACCAGCTTTCCGGCGATATCTCGTTTGCCCGATTTCGATACTGTATGCCCAAGTTATGACCAAAAGAAAAAAACTGCTTCTTTAGGAAAAATTAGGGCTAGGAGGGGCAAAGAGGGGCCGGCCGTACGCTGACGTCATCAGTTCACGAGCGTAAATTTGACGGCCATCTGGCCGTCGGCACAAAAAGGGCCCCCTGAAAATTGAGCCCGTTGATATGACCCGGTGGGTCGCGGAGTTGGCCGGGGGCCGGCGCGAGCTCCCGGTCTCCATAGGACCGCCACGGGGATAGAGAGGGGGGGGTACAAGGCCGTCGGATGACCCAGGAGGCAGGCGGATAACCCGAGGGGTAGGATGCCCCCACCATAGGAGGGCGGAGCGAGGCTGGGGGGTGGGGGTTCTGAGGGTTACTGACTGCGGGCGGTGAGGTGGGCCGCCCGTGGCGGCGGATGATTTTCCCTGCAGGGCCGGCACAATTCCCCAAAAACACAGTTTTTGATTTTTTCCGATTTGAACCTCGAACTACGTCTGGGGGCCGTACGAATCTGGAACAAATTTTTTTTGCCTCCCGGATCAACTGCACTAAAATCGACGAAACGAAGGGCGATCTTAGGGTTTTTGGCCACTGCGAACACAATGGTGACCTCCGTTTCTGCTCAAACTACTCCAAAAAATTGGCTACCCCCAGATCTTGTAGAAAAGATGCCTGTGGAAACCCTTGCATTAGAAACTCACTGAAAGGCCATATCTTCAGATCACAAACAGGCAACTGCAGGTCTGGAGCTTTGATACCATGTTAGAAACCAAGATCACCTGCATGCAATCACCTGTCACATGCAAAAGACATGCAGAACCAAAGAAGATGTTCTGTAAACCTCAAAGTAAAAATGCATTAAAGAGAATCAATTATTACAAAGAGATCAATCCTTATGAACGAGATCAAGAAACCCTAAAAGGGAAACCCTAGTGTGCACACTTAATAATTAATCAATTATTAATGTGCCTAAGTTTAGCTTAAACAACTAAAGGAATAAGTGACTTAATTAATTAACCAGTATGATATAATTAATTAAGCATAATAACTTATTACTCTAACAAAGACAAACTTCTTTGTCTACTTGGTGCAGCTGTCTGACAATTCTGAAAATTTTGTCTTCAAAGAAGAATCACAAAATTTCTTCAATTTGCTCTCCATAGCCAATGTTCTTGAAGCTCCAAATCTACAACAATTAAGCTCGATGTGAACTCCATCATGAATCCACTCCTTGAAAGAGCCAAGTTTTCGTCCTTAGAGATTTAGCTGAATCAAAGATTCAAGCCTTTGCATAAAGAATAAGATATTACTCAACAATGGATGCCCAAATGATTTGCCCTCAACTTCTTTTAAAGGCTCCAAAGAATCTTCTAGAAGAAGCCAACTTGCAACTAACTCCAACTTCTAGAAGAAACTCATTTAATAAAGTGACCTTTTTACTATTTTATTATTTCTACTTTATTTCAATTAAAATAATTAATTAAAGTCATCCTTTTGAAATAATATTAATTTTTGGACAACTTAAATTAATTAAAGTCCTCAAGCAATCCGCACCTGAATACCCAACACCAACTTCCGAGATCCCATATCAATCTCAAAAATTTGCAAACTCTACTATTTGAAACACTATGCTGTTAGATATCTGTGAATAATTTCTCCTTATCTCTCCTAGATAGTAGTGTGTTAATTCTCAACATGTAATCAACAAACTCACCATCACATCCCTTAGTCTTCGCAGAAGACTGCTGCACTACTCTGATTATCATGTTCTCCAAATCCTCATAAGGATGATGACTCATAATTGGAAGTAAAAATGTCCCACAACATGTAGAATCATTTACCTCATCATTCATAAAATGAGCCTCCATCCTCTTTGCTATCGCTACACGTGGAGCACCATCTGCTAAAGCTCTCAATACAATCTTCTTCCCATCTGCTGTGAACTCTAGCTCCATCCGCTGGAAATCTTGTATATATCTCCCAAGTGACTGTAGCCACCGAATGCCCAAGACAATATTAGATTCACCAATCCCAACCGCATAAAAATCATCAGTGGCCACATAATCATTCAACTGCACATTCAACTGAGGAACCTTCTTAGTGCAACTCATTTTAAATCCGTTAGCCATGATAACTCTAAAACCTAGAAATTCCTTAGCTTGCAATCCCTTCCTCACAACCAATCCCTCGTCAATGAAGTTGTGAGTAGCTCCACTGTTAATCAAACAAGTGACCCGCTGTCCCTTAAGAACTCCTCTTACTCGAAAAGGATGATACTTAGGAACTCTTGATAGTGCCACAATAGTACCATACACTGTATCTCTTGTGTTAGCATCATTGTGTGGTTGCATTTCATGATCACTATCTGAACTTGTGTCAACCTCCTCATTAGTATCGGAATGGACCTCTATGTAATGTACCTTGCCTTTCCCAAGGCAACGGTGGCCAGGCTCCCAGGGCTCCTTGTAGGTGAAGCATAAATTTTTTTTGCGCAGTTCATTTCTGGATTCCTGTTTAGGTTTCAGTGGGGTGTTCTTTTGCTGATTGAAACCCTTTTGTTTTGATTGAAATTCACTGAAGGTCTTTCTTTGAGGCTAGAAGGGAGGTGTAGTCTCCAAATCAAGGGCTAGGCCAATGGCGTCATCTAGTGTACTAGGCTTATGAGCCTTCACTAAACCCCTCAATTTGTCACTCAAACCCTCGACAAACAACATAGTAACTCGCCTTAGTCATATCAGGAACCATGACTGCTATTTTCTGGAACTCATTGATGTAGGCCTCAACATGACCAACCTGCTTTAGCTGAGCCAAATCCTTGTAATAAACCTCAACATCCTTCCGGTCAAAACGTGCTATTAGTTTATTGACAAACTCCTCATATGAACATATCAAGGCATGATCCTGTGATACTAACCCATGGTGCCACTAGTCATATGCTACACCCTCCAGATGCATCGTAGCATATTGCATAGCCTTATCTTCCTCCATAGGTTTCAAGGATAGGAATGTGTCAAGTTTATGCACCCATGATTTGACACTTATCTTCCCGCTTCCATCGAAGGTTGGTAAAGGAACCTTATTCAATGCTTCCTTGTATTCCTTAGGTTGAGTGCCTTGACTGGTTTGTCTTTTGAGTCCCATGTCTTGCCTCTCCAATCTGAATCTGGCTTTGTCTTTCCGTTGATTCATAAACTGATTTAGATTAATTAATTGTCTCACATCAGGTGGAAGAGCTCCGTATTCATCGTAGGCCACCATAACATCATCAGTGATGTGTGTCTCTTCCTCCACCTCTGGAATTGCTTCTTCTTCAGTTTTCCTTGGCACAAATGTAGGACGAAGAGGCTGATCAGACTTGTGCTCTCTGTCCTAACAGCATTAGAGGCTGCTCTACCTTGATTTCCTTGTCCAACATCGCTTCTGCTATGATCACTGCCTGATCTTCTTGATCTTCTATGATCCATTCTCATTTGACCCATAGTTGTAATCATACGATCCTAGAATTGTTGTAGCATTTGTTGCTGCTGCTGGGAAAAGGTGGTCAAGAAATTATCAAGCTGATTATTCAGATCCCTTGGTGGGCTTTCACCTCTTCTTTCACCCACCTCTGCTTCAGCTAGGATAAAATCAGGTCCTTCTTGCTGTCCTGACCTGCTTCTGGTGAAATATTTGTGTGATCCTACCTCTCTAGAGTGCATAGAATCAAATCAACTGACATGCAATAACCCACTTTCACAAATTGATCAAAAAGCAACATGCAATCATCTGGGTATACACCAAACTGACATGCAACGCTGAAACCCCAACAGGCTGGCAAGATTACCAGCTCTGATACCACTGTAAGATGCCTTCCTAGTGATGAAGTTTTATGATTATTTTTCCAGTTTGGGAGATTTTCTATTATATCAGACTTACATCATTCATTCTATGCATGATAATCTGACTCAGAAAGACAAGGATAATTTAAATCTGTTATATCAAATCTGAAACACAGTGCTTATGCTGATATGATATTACAATGCAAGTTCAGAAATTTACTTTCAGATTTATTACAATTGCTTTCCAGGTTCAGAACAGTGCCAAGGAGGACATACTTAAAACTTATAATTAATTTGCAATCAGATATAAACTACCATAGGTATCAATGAGCAGATTACATCACTCACCTGCACTAACATGAACCAGAAAAGCAAATACAATTCTTTCCTTATACTCAAAGCTTACAATCACTTGAGTAGACCCTTGTTTGCAGAGCTAAGTGAAAGCAAGAGGAAGAGATTATATCAGCCTAGACCTGGCAATGATCACGATTCTTCAACCATTGATAAGCACTCAGACAACTCCAATCGGCGGCAACATAGATATGAAGCCTGATGAATATATCTAATATTCCATGCTGCCACTGTATATCCCTTATGCTGGCATTAAAGACTATACACATTCCCAATATGACTTGATATGGAGGTTTGGTTTTCTACTTGAATTCGCATAGACCAATGTCTTATCTGGTTGGTTGATCTGTCTTTATTCTTTTGTCCCGTACCTTGACCAATCGACTTCCTGGGCTTCCCACGTGTGCTCCTCTTTATCTTATTGACGGTTTCTAGGAGTAGTGCTACCTATATCAACACCTTTGAAATGATGTGATCAATATCATGTTGGGCGGCTCCCTCCACAAATTAGATTCAAATATCTAATTTGTCTCTATTTGTTGGTTTGGTGGCATAAGTAATTTGATGTCTCGCTTCCTTAAGCTTGTCTTTTCTGTTTGTCTTTTTCCCTTTAGATGTCCGGCTAGTAGAATTTGACTCCACTTCTCCTGTTGGTCTATATGGGATGCGATACCTCCATTAAAGTGTAAGGTACAACATAATGAACGATTTGAACTTAAAGTGTTTGGTGGCTAAACTCAATTAATAATATTATTGGCCTCTTCTAGCAATATAGAACAGGGCCAAAAATACATGGTTCTTTCAAAGGTGATACGATAGCCAAGAAATAGCCATCGGTCCCTTATAAATTATGCCACGACTCCACAATTTGTATGTTACTGGTAGGAGCAGCTATTAAAATTGGCTCGATTATTAATTCCTTGGTTGGTTCGACTCTTGAATGAGTCACTTGCTTGGTTAAGACAAACTTCTTTTGTCTACTTGGCGTAGCTGTCTGACAATTATGAAAATTTCGTCTTCAAAGAAGACACACGAAATTTCTTTAATTTGCTTTCCACAACCAATGTTCTTGAAGCTCCAAATTTGCAACAATTAAGCCCGATGTGAACTTCGTCGCGAATCCACTCCTTGAGAGAGCCAGGTTTTCGTTCAACCCTTTCCAATCTGCTAAAGATTTTCGTCCTTAGAGATTTAATTGAATCAAAGATTCAAGTCTTTGCATAAAGCATAAGAAATATTACTCAACAATGGATGCCCAAATGCTTTGCCCTCAACTCCTTTTAAAGGCTCCAAGGAATCTTCTAGAAGAAGCCAACTTGCAACTAACTCCAGCTTGTAGAAGAAACTTATTTAATAAATTGACCTTTTTTATATTTTATTATTTCCACTTTATTTTAATTAAAATAATTAATTAAAGTCATCCTTTTGAAATAATATTAATTTTTGGACAACTTAAATTAATTAAATCACTTTATCAAAATTTTGGGGACATTACAACCACCACCGGCTAGGGCAGTTCTTGCACTACCGAAACCAGCTCTCAATGCCAAGGGTTTTTGTCTTCGACACTTGTTCTCAGCCCTTTGGAAGAAATCTAGCAGCATCTTCTTATTCAACAAAAATCAACATAACCAAATGAGGCTGCAAAATGAAGTTTTAAAGCCTCAACAAAGAATTAGGGCGACCACCTTGAGAAAACCCTATTTCTCCACTAAAACCATTGCCCCTTTTAATATTTTCTTATGTTTTATTTTAATTTTTAACTTATCCTTAGGCTATTTGGGTGTCCACTTATCTAGCTTTCTAATGCGTTTTTGATGTTTTAAAAACAACTTTAAGTTATTCAACTAGGCATTAAGGAACACTTTATGTCCCCTCCAACCCTCAACTTAAAATTATAAAGTAACTTTATTTAATTCATTTTCAAAGAGGAAATAGAAGTATTAAAATAATCCAACCTTAGCAACCCAACGCCCCAATTGAAATAATGCTGTTGAAGGTAGCTTGACCCGGTCCAGCTTTCCACAAATAGAATTACTATTTTTAAAAACACCAAAGACTCAAGCTGGAAAAACAATAGATATGCCAAAGGGCTTATTGTAAACAGTAAGCACTGGATTGGTCCACTGCTAAAAATAGACTCCTCCAAAACTCCGAAAACCCAACATAAAGAACTGGAATTGAGTTCCCTTACCAAACCCGTTTAGCCTATAGGAACTCTGGAATAGGCTAAAGGTCATATGCACTGCTCAAAGGCTAGGAGGGGACATTACAATTCGCCCTCCCTAAAGATTGCTTGCCCTCAAGCAATCGTAATGCTAGATGCTGTAAAATCTGCTTACTCTCCCCAGTAGCATCCTTAGCGTGCCCAAACTGCACTCCCCTATCTTGGTCCCACAAAGAGTAAAAATAATCAAAACCCATACTGAAAATCCTATGAGGAACGAGGCTAATGCCATGAAATATAATCTGCCAAGACCACTCAGGGAAGACTGTGTCAACAAACTCGCTGCCAATCACAATCCTGGTCAATATGAGAATCACCCTGCTCGACCATAAGAGGTAAACCCCGGCATGAGACCTCAGGATAACCCAAGTACAGAGCAAGTCAACCACTGTCAAGTCTCTGAAATCAGCCAACCAAGTAATGCCCCAGTTGTCGCCAACCGCAATCATAACATCAACACTCAACCACCAGGTGTCAAATGAAGGATCCAGAACACACCAACACCCCCAATTCACTGCAATCGTTAATACATCATCCGAATCAATGCATGTCATCACCACGAAGTAACTGCAGTGAGCGTCACTCACCAAAGTGGAAACAAATAATGGGTAAACTGTGTCCGGACAGATACTCACAGCTAGCTGCCCCAAAGCTTGCCCGAACTCAAAATCAATCTGCTCGTCAAAAGATGTCTTCATAACCAACGAAAGAAAGTAAGGGCAGTGGTAATCAAACTGAGATCCTACTGAATACGTAGGAGAGATGAGTAAAGAAGTAGTTGAAGAGTCATCCCCTAGGATCAAACCATCATTGTCATCAAGGCTTGATGTCATGTTCCTCAAAATTGTGACATTTAGACTTTTAGTTATAAAGCGTCTAAAGACAAATAAATAAATAGAATGCAAATAATGTCAAAATCCCAACATGTGTAATAACGATTTAAATATAATTATAATTATCAGTGATAATATTATAATTATAATCTAACCTTTACCTAAAGTATGATTACCATGATAAATCTGAGTATACAAAACACAAAATATAATATTCAAAATATAATACAAATTATAAATGAAATAAATTACAAATATAAAATACAAAATATAATAATGCAAATCATAATTTAAATATAATACCAAATAAACAATATACTGCCATAAATACTAAATTCTATATAAACAACAATAATAAAGTATATTCCATACTAACTAACCCACACTTAAATAAACTATACTAACAGCTGCATGAAGGCACACAACCCTCCTTTTGGGAATCGCCCCACAATGGTCCATATATTAAATGCAAATATAGGAGAGGAGAAATCATGGAATAAAAGAAGAAGAATATATTCCTGACAAGGGAATCATCTAATAAAAATACTCTCAACAATTTGTTTACCAAGGAATACAGAAAATCGATGGCTGAGTTTAGAGAGATACAATGGGAATAAAAAGACAAACAAAACATTTAAAAGGCAATCGGCATAAAGGGATCTTTCCCAACGATATCCTTCTTCATAAAATACATATATTGTGCGAGTGAGGAATGAGGGGCACATAAGGAAAGAACATAGGAGAGAGGAGGCACAGTGAGAGAGAGAAAGAAGTATCTGCAGACCGGTCCAGACAGGAAGGTAAATGATTTCTGTTATAAAATAGATGGTTACAAATTATGTTGAAGACTAATCCAAGAATGAATAAATGATAGTAAATGAATGGATTAAGAAGTCAGTAAAGGTTAGTATTTGAGATATATATGTAATATATATATCTAAGATAAATATAAATTAAATATAATATATATTCACTGTATATATAAGTCATATGTTGATAAATATATTTTAATAATTGATAAGTATATATATATATATATATAAGGTTATTCATGGTTATCCGATAATAATGCTTGTAGCAATTATTTAGTCTTATAAGTAATAATGACTTTGTTCGTTTGCTATGATATAATAGAATTCCATCTATGAGATCTTGAAAGATGTTTAATGTCTAATGTACTTATGAAATATATTATAGAAGAATCATTCATAGTGAGTGATCGGGAGGAAATGAATAATCCTTGGACAAGAATGTAATATTTATATCATCTTTGACCTTATTAATTGATCTCTAATGTGTCTAATGTCTCTTTGAGAAACACTTTGAATGCAAGATTCGGGTTTAAGTGCTCCCACTAGAGAGGGGTCATTACACTTGACCATGAATTACTCAACTGCTGAACTAAAGGAACCATCCAACTCATCTGCGGATCTGAAACTAGAGTCATATGCAAGCTGATTGAACAGTGGGTAGTGGTACTAAAACTGGAAGTTGACCCACTACTCCAATCCCGAAAAAACACTTCGTGACTAGAAATTGCACCTGGTTCCCAAACCGTACTATTTTTACCCAAGGCAATGCTATAGCTAGGAGTAATCCCATCATCCATCTCAAAAAGAGGATTGTTAGCCATATCAACATCTACCTCAAACAAAGGATTACCAGTAAGCAACTGATGATTATCCTCAAGAGCTGATTGTGAATCCAAATCAACAAGGTTGCTAGGTCCTTGCTCATGTTTAGATTCATGCAATGTGAAAACTGATTTGTTCTCAAGTTCAAGAACAAGACCATCAATGCTATCTATGCCATCATCTTTGCATAACAGTGGAGGCAAAGTTTGAACAACACTATAGTCAAAAGTAAATTCATCCCAAATGGGTTCCTTGTCATACTTAGGTGCCAAAACACCTGGATCCCATGTGTTAAGAGGCTGATTGCTATTTTCACTATGCTCCTCCTGTAATGTTGTCTCTGTGAATAAATCATTCTCTAGCTCATCACTATACATGTCAGCACAAGAATCTCCCTCTATCAATTGATCCTGAAAGTCAAAACCACAACCTCTATGTCCTCATCACTGTAGTCAATTAGAAGTGCTTTAGCCTTGGTTGAACATTTGTGACCTTGGGTATAAGGTTTCTTGCATGTAAAACACAATCCATTCCTTCTAAGCTCATTCAAGGTCTCATTGTCTATCTTTGTGTAATGTTTCTTAGGCTGCTCTTGCTCCTTGGTGTCAATTTTCTTGTCTTTTTCTTTCTTGTGCAGCAAGTCCTTAGACTGAAATTTGCTCTTAAAAGTTGAAGATTCCATGTCCTTAGCTTTCTTTATGGCTTCTTGAAGTGTAGGTGGATTGAAAGCCTTGATCCAACCCCTAAGAGGATCGGATAGACCATCTATGAAGAGCACTATAAGTATTCTTTCAGATATATCAGTCACTAACACAAATAATTTCTGAAAATTTACAGTAGAAGAATCAACTGTTCCCAACTGTTTTAACTGTGCTAGCTCCTTAAAATGCAATTTCGGGTCCTACTAATCAAACCTCTCTATCAATCTTTTAGTAAACACATCATAAGAGGTTATTTGTGCATGTCCCATGGTCACCATTCCATTGTACCACCATTTATGTGCAATCCCATCTAGATGTATGGAGCCATATTGTATAGATTCCAACTTTGGCATGGGGTTTAATGTGAAGTAGGTGTCCAATTTTTGAACCCAAGCTCTCACTGCCATCTTTTCTAAACCATCAAAATACGGAAGATTAAGCTTCCCAACCTTCCTACGCAAATCATGATGCTGATCCCTGTTACCCCTGTTGGGTGTATGCCTCATTTTGAGATCAATGTACTCTCTAAGTGATATATCCATCTGAAACCTAGGCCCTGCAGCGATCCAATCCTGTTTGAATTGTTCTTGTTGTTCTACCATAGTGAGCTCAAGATCATGTGGAGTATCTACTCTAGGTGGAAAAATGGGCATGAGGGGCCGTGCCATTGCTCCCCCATTTTGCTGATTAACTGCTCTACACTGCCCTATGCCATTACCCTGTCCCATCTGATCCATCCTCTATATCAACTGAGCTAACTGCTGGTTGGTTTCTTCAACCTGCTGGGTTGCTCTCCCTTGTCTTCTAACCAAGGCATCTAATAGTAACATCATCCTATCAGGTGGTGCCTCCTGTCTCTCACCTTCTTCTCCCCTCTCACCCATATTTTCAGAACTAGATGACTCTACTGAATGATTTTTTGATCTAGATGACTCAGCTGAATAAGTTTTTGATCTAGACGACTCACCAGATGATGACCAATGCTCCCACAACTCTCTTCTTTCTTCCTAACCCTCTCTTGATATCTTC